>JANHGN010007353.1:0-19141 GCA_024605025.1 Megaceryle maxima | reverse complement strand
GAAAGGCTGCACCTGCAGGGAGGAGTGGACAGGGCAGGTGACCCCAAACTGACCAATGAGGTATTCCAGCCCATATATATCATATTAGGTATAAAAGCAGAGGGATCCGAAGGATCTATAGGCTTTTTTCCTGGGATCTTTTCCCCTCTTGGACTGCTTTGCCAGCTTTGCTCAGCTTGGCTCAGGTCCTCTTTCAGTTCCTTCCTCAGAGCATCCAAGAAGGACTCTGTCCATTCTGCCTTCAATCCCAGTCGGTGTGTTCCTGAATCCATTAGCAGAATCCAGCTCCTGAACACAGCCCTCATCTGCTGCGGGGCCCAGTCTGGGACACTCCCGGTGCCTGCTCCACAGCATCAGTGGTGATGGTGATGTAATTACCATCAGGGGGTTTGGTTTCGATACTGGTTTTGTATATATTTTTACATATTCTATTTTATTATTATTATCATCATTAAATCTGTTCTATTTTTCTTTTCTAATCCCTAAGTCTCTCTCCCTTATTCCTTTTCTCTTCCCCTTTGGGGAGGGAAGGGGGTTAACAGAGAGCATCTGTTATAGGTCTAAGGGGCCGTCCTGACCCTAAACCATGACAGACAGGGTGAGAGGAAGCACAAGTAAGGTAGGTGGGATCTCATAAAAATACCCCTTGAAAATAGAAGAATGGTTGAAAGAGAAACCTATGCTACCAAGAGGTATCAAATGTAGGGGGAACTGAAGTGGACATGTCATTTCCCCTCATTTAAGGAGTTTCAGAAAAAATATGCTGTAGTGTTTATTTTACAAACTTTTTGGTAGTGTTTTTGATCTTCTGAGTTATGGCATCACTCCAGCTGTTAGGAACACATATATGTGAAAATTTTCTTACTTTCATATTCACTCTTTGTGAGACATTATGTGTTCTACTATTCAAAATGAAAAAATAAATACTGCATATATTCCCCTTAACTGTAGCAATTCTTTCTAGATTCTCACTGAGATTTTTCTTTCCATGTTATAAAGTTCTTCCTATGTGAAAGATGTATATGAAAACTTCAGAAAATATTTGAGATAGTGACATCAAGTCTAATGCACAATTTATGTAGACTTACATCTAAACATATTCTGTACATTGAGAACTAGATACGCATTAACACTAACAAAGAGATACAGACCACCAAATATATATAGCTTTGTTAAAAACTCTTTTCCTCCTTGAATATAGAAATTCTGTAGTAAGTTAAAACATATCAAGGGACATGGAGGTTAGTGACAATGGTGAGGATATAGCAGAAAGGAGGATAAAGAAATCTTATACTTTTCAGAGTATAAGAAATTTTGAAATTTCCTACTTTTCCTAGAATTGGCTCTTTCATTCCCGGTTAATGATCATGACAGTTTATAGTTTATTGATGAAAATAAACTATATGAAATAAACTGAATTGTGCTCTCATTTCTTTCAACACGCTCCTTAGGGATTCTAATATTGTATCCACTTGGATGTTCTTGGAGTACAAGAAAAAAGATGCTGTCTGCTTCCTATCTGTAAGCAGCACATCTTGGCTTTTTCTTTCTTTTAACTTTAGCTGTTATTGTTAAAATACAAACCTTATTCCATTCTGAAATTAATATGCATCTGTCTTTTTCCTTTTAAGTCTTTGGTAGTCAGATTAAAATGTTCTTTACTGTGGTATATGACTAGAAAAAAGAACCTTTCATAACAGCTTGGACAAGATGAGAATAGTGATTGAATAACATTCCTGTGATCAGTAGACAATATTCACACTAAAATAGCAAATAAAATAAGCTTCTTTATAATGTAGGAGAACAAAGATGAGAGCAAAACAAGCATTATGTAAATTGATTTCATTTGACAAGCCACCTCCATGTGATTCTTAACTCACATTTTGAGAAGCACAGCCAGTAGAGAAAGCCATGCAGTACACAACTCAGGTGGCTATTTTGTACTTACTGGAACATTGTGGGTTTAAAGGTTCAGATGAAATGTGAACCTTGTGTTCAAGCTCACTGAGGAAAGGTTGAAAATAAAAGAGGAAACAAACAGAAAGCAAAAATGCAGACGAGCCCAGTGAAGAGTATCTACTCTTCTGAATTAAAAATTAAACATAGGAAGTTGGTTCTAAATAACAGGGAAAAAAAAAAAAAAAAAAAAAAGGAAGAACAAAACAGAAGCTCATGGTCAAGGGCTGTAATTAAATGTGACAACTGTAACACACTTCAGAATTAAATCACACTCCAAAATTAATTCCTGAGGCTTTGCCTGGATAAGTAAACTAAATAGTGCCAGGGCAAACACTTGAATATTGGCATGTGAACATTTATACTATTAAATCAATTGCAGAGTCTCTGAAATAGTTTTGGTTTTGGCCAGAGCAGACTGAGGCTGGGATGAGCAGAAGCTGGGCGCTGATCCTGACAGCTCTGCAGAAGGGCAATCCTCTTGGTTTCTGGAGGAAGAGAATGTGCAAATCGATCCTGGCTACTTGGTTAGAAACACTGGTATGCTACTTGCACTCATGGAAAAACTATGGCCCCTAGATAATTTTGTTTACTAGAACAGACATCATCAGTGTTCAGTAAATGTATTTTAAGACCCTGAATTACTCAACCCCCTGTACCTTTGCCCCTAAAATAGCAAACTAGCTTTAGATCACAATGAGAAATCTCAATGAAACAATTGAATCATAGAATCATAGAATGTAAGGAGTTGGAAGAGACCTCTGGAGATCATCAGGTCCAATCCCCCCACCAGTGCAGCAACACCTAGGGCATACCACACAGGAACAGATCCAGGTGGGTCTTGAAAGTCTTTAGAGAGGGAGAATCCACATCCTCTCTGGGAAGCCTGTTCCAGGGCTCTGTCATTCTCACAGTGAAGAAGTTTTTCCTCATGTTGAGGTAGAACTTCCTGTGTTTCATCTTGCTACCATTACCTCTCACCCTATCACCAGGCACAACTGAAGAGAGACTGGCCCATTCTACTTGACACCCACCCTTCAGACAATTGTAAACATTAGTAAGATCCACTCTCAGGCTTCTCCAGCATAAACTGCTCCACGTCTCCCAGCCTTTCCTCATAAGAGAGATGTTCCAGTCCCTTCATTATCTTTTAGCTCTCCTTTGGACTCTTTCTAGTATTTCCCTGCCCCTCTTGAACTTGGGAAACTAGAACTGAACACAATACTCCAAGTGTGGTCTCATTGGTGTAGAGTAGAGGGGGAGGAGAACCTCCCTCAACCTGCTGGCCACATTCTTCTTAATGTACCCCAGGATACCATTGGCCTCCCTGGCCACAAGGGTACATTGCTGTTCCATGGATAACACAAGGATGCCAAGATCCCTCTCCACAGGCCTGCTTTCCAGTGGGTCGGCCCCTAACCTGTAATGGTACATGGTGCTGTTCCTCCCCAGGTGTACAACTCTACACCTGTTGAACTTTATTAGGTTTGCCTTTGCCCAGCTGTCCAGTCTGTCTAGATCTCTCTGAATGGCAGCACAACCTTCCAGTTTATTGGCCACTCCTCCCAGTTTAGTATCATCAGCAAACTTACTGAGGGTATACTCTATCCCTTCATCCAGGTCATTGGCGAAGATGTTGAATAATACTGGACCTAGAACTGACCTCTGGGGAACAGCACTACTTACAGGTTGCCCACTGGACTCTGCACCACTGGTCACAACCCCTCTGAGCTCCATTGTTCAGACAGTTCTCAACCCATCTCACTGTCTGGTCTTCTAAACCCACACTTACTGAGCTTACTCACAAGGATGTTATGGGAGACAGTATCAAAAGCCTTGCTGAAGTCAAGGTAGACAACATTCACTGCTCTCCCTGCAGCTACCCATTCAGTCACACCATCATTGAAGGCTATCAGATTAGTCAGACATGACTTCCCTTTAGTGAATCCATGTTGGCTACTGTTGATAACGTTCTGTTCTTCCATGTGCTAAGATATGATCTCATGAGTGAGGTGGTCCATTAAGTTTCCAGGGATGGAGGTGAGGCTGACTGGTCTGTAATTACCAAGATCTTTCTTCTTGCCCTTTTTGAAGAATGGAGAGCAATAAAGCTGGGTTCTCATTATACTCAAATATAGAATTTAATTTATACTTCATGCAAAATACTTAAAAAAAAATAAAGATTACATGATAGGGCTTACAGGTTTACTTGTCAAACCCTCATTCATTTTACAACCTATCTCATAAGTTAGAAGCCAGGTGGATTCACTTACTTTAGTTTAAGAAATATTTGGAAATGTTCCTGGGTATATAAGGAATGTGCCTGAACTGTGGAAAAAACTGCAGGGGTCTTTTTTTATCCTTTTTTTTTGTTTTCTAACACCTTTTTTTCTGATTAGAAACTTTTTATTTACTTTCATAGACCTTGAAAACTTGCTAAGGTCTTGTTTAACCTGAAACACTAGAATTTTACATTTCAATGAAATAAAAGGTAAAAAAATCCAATTAAAGGAATATGAAGGAAGAAGTTATATAATATTTTATATAAACATATGTATGCATAGATCATACATATGCATAGATAAATCCTACCTATGCATAGATAGATCCTTCTTTTTCTGAGTTCTTATACTCTTCTTTTTTTCAAGCTTTCAACACCAAAGGACACCATACCACCTTCCCGTGTACTTTTGTGGAGCACCTAACTCACTAGGATTTGACCTTGATGATCAAAGTGAGTCTTTAGTTACTTTTCCATTATAAATATTAAATAAATGTATGCACACATTGTCGTTTTTACTTCATGCCTCATAGCATAGAGAAGACAACATAACAGAGAGGAAGACAACAAAAAACCCCACTTTCTTATTCTTTTGTCACCAATTTGATTAATATAAACCCTATTTCTTCCTAAGTCATGGGCATTACTATGCTACAGGAAGGTCTGGACTTCAAGGTAAGTATTGACATTATCTTTTCAAAAGGAAGGGGACTGTATCAACAGTATCTGTATCTAAATACAGAGCCTTGAAGAATTCCTTGCAGACCATGAAAATGTCATGCATAGTCTCAGGCTTCATGGCAAAATAAATGTTTGCTGGTATTTTAGGTACCTTATTTGGCAACTATATTAGCAGACATTTAATCATGTCATGATTGCTTTCATGGAAGAAAAATCACTGAAGTCATAGTAAATGCAGAGACAGCAAACATGGCTTAGAAAATCACAGAAATCTGATTTGCAAATTGTTTAGGCTAGGAGAGTGTTTTGGGGAAACACACTTTAATATTGCACTCTTCTCTTAACTACTGCTGAAAGGCCACCATCAGCCACAGGTTCCTGTGGTCAAACATGCTTTGGGTATTCATATATTCTTCCCCACTAACCAGCATACCTGCTGCAGCCCAGACATCTTTTGTCTCTCTAGCAGAGGAGAGTACCGGCAATGTTTAACTTGGGAAAGGAAAAGAAGCACAAAGATCCACAGTTCCACGCAGCCTCAAATTAAAAAATAAGTATCAACTATTCACAATGCTTTAATGATTTCCCAACTTGAAAATCAAATACAAACCAGCTTGGGCATGACTTTCAAGATCAGTCATTCTAAGGAAAGAGAAGCCAGCTTGGGAAAAACAAATGTATAGTGTGCCTGCTCGGCCTGACACAGCCACACTCTTTGAAGGTGAGATGTCAGCTTGCACTATTTTTCCTCTCTGTGAGGAGAGTAAATTACTACCTAGAGATGGTGACTCTTTCAGGACTCTATCCCACCAGGTGCACCTGGAGACAGAAACAGTATACACAGGACCTGAACTGTTGCATAATTCCTGATCCTAGAGCTGTAAGTGGATATTTTCCAGGAATCAGCATCTCTCAGCTTAGCTCATATTTTGGTAGCAAGCCCACACAGCAAGGAACTTCTGTCATGTGTGCTTCATGTCAAGACTGCTTTGTGCAGAGGAAGTGAAATCTGTCACAATCCATGCTTATACTGTCTGTAAGGTGCAGACTCTAGAGAACATTATCCTTCCTTCTGGGTACAGATTTCCTGTCTCAGAGCCTATTGGCATCATTACAGACTGCAGCCTGAGAGCGAATGGGTATGTATGCGCTGAGAGGAACTGGTGACAAGGTAGCAAACCAAGCTTCTTTATCCTTCGATGTCTTTCTATTTTTAACTGTATAATATTTATTATTGTAAAAAAAAAAAAAAATATACATATATATAGAACACTCATATTTATGAAGCTATATAGCAAAAATGACTTTGAAATAAAATATATGAAAGTGAAACTGGGTTAGAAAACAAAAAGTAATACTAATATAATGTAATGATATTACAAAATACAATGTAATTATGTATACATGACATAGCAGTGTTAGAATAGTACATAATATCAATATAGTTTTGAAAAAAATCAGGGAGAATTGTGACAATGTGGCTAAAAAAATAAGTTAAAGAAAGAACTAAATAAAACCAAACAATCACAAAGGTAAAAGGCTCTAAAAGGCAATGGAATATAAACTAAACATTTTTAGTAATACACTATTTTTGCTAAATCAATCTTTACAGCAGGCAGTGGTTATTAAATTAATACTATGCATAGTCCTTACCAATTTGTGGATTTAATATTGTTAACTGAAGCCAAACCAATTAGTATACACTGTCTTTCAAACATGACTCAGTTAGACATAGTTTCATGGTACCAAAATGCATAGGAAGTATATGCTGCATATATAAAAAAGTATTTTACTTGGCTTGGTGGAGAGTAATGAGGAGATGAATAGGGTCTTTTATGTTGTTTACTAATACCTTTGTTTTGCACTCTGAAAACAGACTTTTAATGAATGTTGAGTTTTGGTATTTTTTTGTCTGTTTGGTTTTGTTTGTTTGTTTTTGTTGTTGTTTTTTGTTTGTTTGTTGTGTTTGTTTGAGGTGTTTGTTTGTTTTATGATTTTTTTTTTTTTTTATGAGGGGGTTGTTCCTTTTCAATGTACACTGGGTTAATGAACCAACAGAACTTGTAGACACAGAGAGGCTGAAAGAGACTGTAGGCATTTTTTTTTCCCCCTTTTTCATTTTTCATGTCTGTTTTATATTTTCTTAAAGACTGAGCAATGTTGCAGACTAATAGCTTATGGCAGTCAGCTAATGAGTTGAAACTTTACTGAGTTAGAGGCACACAGAATGGAAATGTGTGAAAAATTGAAATGACAAGGTTGTTAAGGTAACTCTATCTTGGTTATGTATTTAGGAAGCTTATTATGATGTGGTGAAATGAAAACATAATAAAAAAAACTAGTCATTATGAATAATAATAAACAACAAGAAAAGACATCTTATTTATTAGCTGCAAGATACACAAATTTTCTGTGGCTGTGTTGTAATGGAAATGAAGCAAGTGACAAAGAGTACCCAACTGCCTCATATGACTAGCCCATGCCAATACAGAACATTAAAAGGTAATTTTAAGAAGTTGCTTTTTCACATTAACTTTGTAAAACCAGCTGACTTCATGAATTTTTAGATGAGAATTTAAATGAAAATGTTCTGTCCATTGAGAGCATGGAAAGAATGCTAACAGGGCTTTGTAATTACTGCCATGATGTGCTTTCAGTGCACTTTTTTGCTTACTTAAATACATAGGTTCATGCTTACACAAACTTGTAAAATCTCATACTCAAAGGAAACTGGAAAAAAGAGTTCTTTATACTGTCCTACCATGATTTAACAAAATATCATTGTGTGATTCACTAGCTGTCGTGTGCATATCTCCTTGCTGAAGTCATAATCTTCTTTGAAAACATTGTGTATTAAGGCCACACTTAACCCTGGGATGTACTGTGCTCATAGTCCTTTTCTAGTTTTCTCAAACTGCCTGGCCCTAGAATTTTCAAAAATGTTCAAGGTTGCCATGTTTATTGGTGGTAGTTCATAAGAAGGCTGAGGTGGAGACACCAACAGTGATGAGTCTCTGATATAACAACATAAAATAAAGGCACAGATAAGAGACTGTGTAGGAAAAGGAGATGAGTATCTGTCCCACATGCTGCTACCAGACAAATAACTAAAACAAGTCAAATAAGAATATTGAAGGAGCATCTTATATTTCAACCTAGAAGCAAACTTTAAAATATGGATACTGTTGGTGCCAGGTATCCCCTGAGTATGGTGGAAGTGAGAATGCCAGCTGCACTAGATGAGGAAAGACTGGACTACTGCTTTCCTGAATTTGGCATCTGATCTGGCAGCTAATATAATACTTGATAAGCATGACTGATCTTTCCACATAGATATCAGATGACAACTAGGCCAAAAATGTTATTTATGTATTGGTAGAATGTATCTTTATTTTTGGTAGCAAGTTAAGTTGCCAGCTGGTAATGTAATGATATACAACATTGATCATTTTTATTATCATGGTAGCGAAAGAACTGGGTGCATGTAACATCCAACTCCAAAATTCACAAGCAAATACTGAGAAAAGTGGAAATATTTGGTCTTATCATTACACTACTGGAAGATTCTTGGGTCGCCCATATTGTGTATCTGCTTTGTTCTTTTTGCAGATGTTTTTTTTGGGGGGGGGGTGGGGAGGGGAAGAAAAATGTGATTAACTGATTGGTCTAGATACAAGAAAGAATATTTTACATGTATCTTTACTATAATTTGTGTCTATAACAAAGTATTCACAAGAACCTGAAATTTTCTTGTCTTTCTGTCAAAGCTGGTAACAACTAAATATTGCTTTGAATATGAGAAAGGGTACTTTAAAAATAATTCAAACACTTATTTTATAATTTTAGCTTTACAAAGGAGAAATAATATGATTTATTCGAATATGGACATTCAAAATTAAGAAGCTCTATGTATATTGAATCTACTTCTCTGTAAAATAACGTTGACCCTTGAATAAGAAAGTACATGTACAATATTATTCCTGTCACCATCTCTATGGCTTCTCAACAAAGCAGTGAAATTTTGGAGGGCTTTTTGGTTGATTTTCTGTTATTGTTTTGGGGTTTTTTGTTTGTTTGGTTTGTTTGTGTGTTTTTGTTTGTTTCTTTTAAAAGATAAGCTCTTAGTAAACATTGAGTGCAAATATTTGTTTGATAACCCTACTTTTTATTTAACTGTTCAACACAGTCTGTAGCTGAAATAGCTATACTGTTACTCACACAACTAGAGAAAAGTTATTTATCTTGTAATCATTGTTAAGTATAATAATTATGTTGAATTGTTTTTTATAGAATATACATGATAAACTTTGATTTTATTAAACTATAAATACTTCTTCCATCATTTCACATTTTCTTGAAAACAAGATTATGATGACATATTAATTTATCAGAGTTCTGCTTCAGGTTCCCATTCTCATCAGATAATGGCTCCTTGAACAGCTCATGTTACATGTACAGTGAGGTAATGGACAGCAGGTTGTGTTGTCCCTGGTAAGCATCTTGGGTTAACACATACATCAGTCCTAAGAGAAGACAATGGGTTAATAGGCATCTGAACTATCATTCCCAAGAAAAACTTTGAACTGTGGATCAATTAGGGAGAGCTGAAACACCTATAATATCAATTTTTTAAAAAATCAATATTTTTGTTATCACACTTGTGTCATTTCCTCTCCACTGGTTGTCAGAGGAGTCCGGAAAACTGCCTCAAGCACAATAGTGTATATGACTTCTGGACTAGATCTGACCTATGACTGACATCTTACAGGCAACAAAAAAGGATAACTATTCTGCCTGAATTGATATACAGATATGCTAAGAATTACATGTTTCTTTAGCCTTGGAATAAGGGTTTCAAATACCCAGAGTAACCAAGATTATGTAATTGTGGAATTAAAATTTCCAATATTTTATTAATCACAGTTCTTTCTGTTTGCATGTTCACACTTTCTGGAAAGTAGAAGTTTGGGTTTGAATCAAGTTTAGTCATATTTTCAAAATAATTTACTATGTATTTTTCTTTTGAAAAGTCTGACAAATGCATATATTTGATTCACTCATATTATGCTTCTGGTCAAATAACTTGTGTGTGGTTTTGTCCATAATTCATTCAAAGAATTGTACAAAACATTTCAAAGAATAAGTTCTATGAATAATATTAGCTGAAAATGTATATGGTAGATGTGATAGACTGTGTATCAAAATGTCTCCACTATTCTCCATTCTGAAAATCCAGTTCAATAATTAGATAATATATTTAGAATACAACTGTGTAAATAAATGTCCAAGTTCTTATTCCAGCTTTTATGGAACATACATTATTGTTCATTTAGCCTCTACAGTAACTGATACAAAGTTCAATGATATCTCAAACTGTTCTTCCATTACTTGATCAGTCTTTGAATCAATGCCTGAATCCAAGCATAGGAAGGGGTTTCAATAGAGGCTGCACTGAATCTCACCAGTGCATATCTTTTTCCATTATCCATTGCTAATTTACATTCATATTTGAAATCAAAGTGGAGTGTGTCACTTCAAAAGCAGTGTGACATTGGATAAATTTATCTTCTGAATTAATTTTCAGCAAGAATGGTAAGTTAACCAACAATTACAACAACACTTTTAAAAATACTAGTAGCCCAGGTGACCTGGATGTTGTTTCGCTTTGTAAATTGCACATACAGAAATAAATAATAATATAGGTAAATATATCCAAGGTGTACTGATATTTTTTAAAAAATGAGATGGACAGATTTCATAGAAGTTTGTATTTTATTTTGGTTTCTACAGAAGACTGGGTGGACATAAATTGAGTCAGACTATGTCATTACATTTCTGCAAGAACTTGCAGAATGCTAACAGCATCACTATTGTTATTCCATGGCCAATATTCACTCTTCTGTTTTCTGACTCTGTCATTTTCATAGGTTTCACTTGTCAGGGTTATGCAATTTTGTTATGTTAATGAATAGAGAAAGCTCATACAGATTTAAAATATCTTACTGAATAACTCATAAGACAAAAGCAAACTAGCTCTAGTTGTACATCACAAATTTAGGTTTAAAAGTGTTTGCTGCAAAGAAAAAATATTAATTTTAAACTATACATAGCAAATTTATTTTTCAACTTCAAGTTGTTCTCAAAAATAATGAAAACCAGATTTTTTCTTAGTATACAAAAATTCTTGATGTTCATAGTAGTATCAGTTGCAAAGTGACAAGTATCTCTTTCAAGAACACTGACTGTCATTGAAAAATGTTTTAGGCAAAGCACTTATCAAACCATATAGTACACTACATATGCAAAGATTTTATAATAAACCAGTGAATAGAATTGTTTCCTAGCAGTAAATTTATTTTACAATCAAGGATAGAAATATTTTAAAAATAAACAAAAAAAGTACAACTAAAAATCTGAAAAAATCTACATTTTTTGGGTGGGTTGGCTTATTACAATGAAAGGATAAAAAAGCTATAATAATGTGTTGCAAAATCTGCAATATTATTTTTGAAGGACAAAAGGTCTACCTCTACTCTATTACTCTGTAAAGATCTAGTCATAACATCTATCTCAATATTGGATTAAATTCATTAATTTTAATGGTTAAAAATTATATTTTTATAAGAAATTATTTTACTACTAACATATTAACAGTATAAAACTGAATACTGTCTTACTGCTTTATTCATTTCCAAGGTCAAAGATTAGATTTAATTTAATTTTGCTTGTATTTACAACTAAAATTAAATTAATATCTTTTTAGGTTTCTTCTGATTATTGCAATTGTGCAAGACCTTTAAAATTTCTTAAGCAGTTTCTATTATTTAGAAACAATCAAACATTGAAAACATGGGATTTAATTATTTCAGGAAAAACTGAATGGAACAACCTAATAATACAAAAAGGAAATTGTATGAACTTAACAGATGTAAGTGTAAATGGGAAAGAGAGAAATTAAAAACAGATGCAAATGTCAGCCAGCTCACAAGAGATATATGTGATAAACGATAGAGAACAAGTAAACAAACCAAAAAAAAGAGTAAAAAGGCTCCTTTTAACTGTTTAGTAGTGAAGGTGGTTCTGAAGCTCTTAGTTTAGTAGAGACAAGTTCAGATCACACTGGCATCCCACAGTACGCAAACTCAACAATCAAGCAACAGCACCGGCTATCTAAGCCTTTGGAATACTTTGTTCTTTTTGAATGGTAGTTGCAGGGACATGACTCAGCAGATGAAAAACTGGAAAATTACATGAAGAATAAGGCCAGAAATGTAAAACAGTAGTCCCAAAGTCACAGCTTCTTGGATCATTCTTTAAGAAAATCAGAATATAGACTTCTCAAGCACATGCACTCAAGCAATGTTAGTACTTCCTCTCTTTTTTTTCCAATGGTTTTCAGTTTATTATTTGGCTTCCATTATATTAATAATATTCTTATAATATTGTTATGATACTTGCAATGCAATTTATCAGGTGCAAAGCATGTTTTGTCTGCTGCTCTCTGTGTAAACTCACCCATTATTCCTCAAACAAATGCAAGTAATATTATTTAGTCATTTTACTGAAGGTTATATTTGGGCAAGAATGGTTTTCTCTTTACCAGTTTTCTCTATTTACTTCTTGGATTTACATAATGAAATATTACAATTCACTACCTAATACTACTAAAACTCACTGTATGGTTACTAATCGCTGTAATAATGTGATCACTGTTATAACTCAACTGTTAACTCAGGCACTTTACAGCAACAAAATATGCCTTACAGCTTTAGATAATTTTGCTTTGCCATTATTGGTTTATTCTGTCTCAGATTGGAGAAACTGACAACATACTACATTATCTAAAGAATCACATAAAGATTAATTTAATGAATAAGTTTAATGTTCGGCTCCATGATGTTCAGAGGCAGTGACCAGATACATTCGAAAGGTACTTGGTGCTCCATAAGTTTCTGCATCTCTAACTAGATTTACATAATTGTATATCTTGTCTACCTTGACTTCAGTAAGGCTTTTGACACTCTCTTCCATGACATCCTCATGGGTAAGCTCAGGAAGTGTGGTTTAGAAGAGTGGACAATGAGATGGGTTGAGAACTGTCTGAACAATAGAGCACAGAGGGTTGCAATCAGTGGTGTAGAATAACTAGTGGTGTTCACCAGGGGTCGGTTCTGGGGCCAGTCTTATTCAACATCTACATCAGTGACCTGGATGAAGGCATAGAGTGTACCCTCAATAAGCTTGCTGGTGATACTAAACTGGGAGGAGTGGCTGAGCTGCCATTCAGCAAGATCTAGACAGACTGGAGAGATGGGCAAAGGCAAACCTACGCCGGGGAGGAAACACACTGTGTACTGGTACAGGTTAGTGTTGAAAAGCAGGTCCAGGGAGATCTTTGCATCCTGCTGGACAGTAAGTTATCGATGGAACAGCAATGTACCCTTGTGGCCAGGGAGGCCAATGGTATCCTGGGGTACATAAAGAAAAGTGTGTCTAGCAGATTGAGGGAGG
Source organism: Megaceryle maxima (assembly GCA_024605025.1). Taxonomy (NCBI): domain Eukaryota; kingdom Metazoa; phylum Chordata; class Aves; order Coraciiformes; family Cerylidae; genus Megaceryle; species Megaceryle maxima. The sequence continues at coordinate 5,712 of JANHGN010007353.1, read as the reverse complement.
TTTTCCTTCCCCTCTACTCTGCACTGTTGAGACCACATTTGGAGTACTGTGTCCAGTTGTGGTCTCCCCAGTTCAAGAGGGACAGGGAAATACTAGTCCAATGGGGAGCTACAAAGATAATGAAGGGACTGGAACATCTCTCTTATGAGGAAAGGCTGGGAGACGTGGAGCAGTTTATGTTGGAGAAGCCTGAGAGTGGATCTTATTAATGTTTACAATTATCTGAAGGGTGGGTGTCAAGTAGAAGGGACCAGTCTCTTTTCAGTTGTGCCCGGTGATAGGGTGAGAGGTAATGGTAGCAAGATGAAACACAGGAAGTTCCACATCAACATGAGCAAAAACTTCTTCACTGTGAGAATGATAGATCCCTAGAACAGGCTGCCCAGAGAGGTTGTGGAGTCTCCTTCTCTAAAGACTTTCAAGACCTGCTTGGATCTGTTCCTGTGTGGTATGCCCTAGGTGTTCCTGTGCTGGCGGGGGGATTAGACCTGATGATCTCCAGAGGTCCCTTCCAACCCCTACCATTCTATCATTCTATGATTCTGTGTCTGTACTTCTAGAAAACAGGTTTTGATTTTTTAGTGTTTTGTTTTGTTTGTTGTGTTTGTTGGTTTGGGTTTTTTGTTTGTTTGTTTTGTAATAGACGTAGTATAAAGTACAATAATCTGATCATATAATTTCACTTTTAAGAACTAAAATTGGGAAAAAAAATGTTTCATGTCTCATTCTTGTGGTGATATTTGTTTCCTTTTTATATGTGTATGTAATCTCTCTGTGTGAAAGAGAATATGTGTGTATATGCATGCTGTTAATATTATTTTAAGCTTTAGAAGTCAAAAGGGCAGGAAATGCCAGGAATATGAATGTCTTAGGATTCTTAGTTTAACTCCACTCTCCATATATTTAAAAAACAGACTTTCATTGCACAGCAATATAGTATTTTTCTATGGGACCTGTGTTCAATGTATGGGATGAAAAATGCTCACTTGCTAAATAACAATACTGTGTTTTGGATTTTTTTTTTTTATCCCATATTTGAGAACAGTATAAGACCTACTCTGAAAATGGAATTATTAATTTTCCCATGTTTTTATATTTTCTTGTTGTTTATCTGCATAGTATTTGAGTGTTTCAAAAATAGGAATGTATTTAACACTAAAGCACACTTTTAGAGGTAGACAATAAAGTCACAGTAAGATTCTTGTCTAAATTCCTCATGGAATTTGTATGCCCAAAGTGGGAAATGTAAGGATCTAATTCTTACAGGAGCTAATACTTTATATATTCAAAACACATCTTTCACTGGTTTCTAACTCATCTCTTGAGTGCTCGCCACTTGCACTGGACAGAATCCAAAGTATAAAGTCAGATACAAAAAGTTTCCATGAAGCATCTTTGTTAATACCAGTTATGATATGGGGAAATACATTGACTTTAATTCCAGAGGCAACTTTCCACTATGGTGAATGTTGTGCCCTTTTCTCTTTTTGATGGTTTCTGCTCTTTTCAAATTCACATGCATATGTTTGTAAGAAATAAAGTTGAGTCCTACACACAAATGTGTTCTGCAATGCCTTTTTTAACCCTTACAGCCCCTCCATCCACCTGTTCTAAAGTGGGTTTTGTCCCAAATATTTTTCTCTGCAGTTTTCTTCCTGCTTTATTCTGTACCTTGTCCAGGTTGTCTTATTCTCATCTAAGCAAGTAGAAGTAACCCTGTTACTTCTTTTTTATTACGGTGAATGTAATGGCATATTCTCTGTATATCTAAACTCTGTTGCAGACAGACAGGGTGGTTTTGTCCATCATGCTTGTTGGAAGTGATCAAAAGTTTGTGTTATTTCCTTAAACCTCTCTAGGAACATAACAAGCAATACTATTAACAACAACAACGACAAACAACAACAAATTAAAGAGGATAAGGAAACATGGAATAGCCCTCAAGTCTGCCTGGGCCCTGTTAACATGGACATGTTCCAATTGCAGTCATATTTTTCATCTTGATCTCCTTTTCCCTTATGCCTTATTATAATCTACCCAGTTTCTTATTCCCAAACTTTGACACGGGACTTTTCTTTTTTTTTTTACTTGCCCTTTCATTTGCAGTCACTCTCTTCACAGCTCACTAGTCCTATTGTCTATTTGTTATTTTTGTCTCCAATTGCACTGCCAGTCATAAATGACAACCAGTGGGTGGCACTACTAGGCTTTCTTGACGAGTTCATTGTCTAATACTATGGAAATCTCATCAGAGTTCCTCTCCGATTAACGCCAGTTCTCCTGAAACCTGGTTGCAGTCAGATCTATCTTCTTTTTCTGCCTCATCTTTATCTGCCTGTCAGTCACCTTGTCCCTTCAGACCCAGTCTTCTAAAGCTTCTCAAGTAATCTTCATCTTCTTTCAAGTAATCTTCATCTTCTTTCATATTTCATTTTTAACCACCTGGCTTCCATTTTCCAGCTTTCTTGCAATAAACTGTCCCCATTATCCCACTCCAACTACAGTCTCGGATTTCATCTCAAGTCCCATGTCCATATCTCTATTTATTTCATAAGTAAATTCTACACAAATTCTAGTTCCAGCACATGAGAAACAATGGCAGGGATGAGAGGCAGAGAATGTAGGATCTCACTTTCAGTGAAAAACCATACTTAAGTTGGTTTGATATTATTCTGTAAGAGCACCTTGAGAAGCTTAATTTGCTTTTGAAAGATGATGAATGTGAACAGATGGGGTTTTTTTTCCTCTTCCTGTTCTGCACTCTAATGTCAAAGGCTTTGAAGCAGTCATATTTTAGAAATAAACTTTTCTTTATACTTCTGAATTAAACATACTAAAATTTCTCTTCTGTGAGCTGTTACTAACTATAGCTGTCAGGCAAAGGTAGTTTGCTGATAAAATTTGAAAAAGTCTGTTTTTCAGTCTCTCTGCATCCTCCTTAACATTCTCAAAAATGCAATAGGAATTTAAACTGAGCATGGAATTTTAACATACAGCACAGTAATGACCTTATGCAAATCAAGAACAAATAACATTCACGAAAAGATAATCTGGCCCTTGTTGTGGAGTGGTTATAAGTGGAGCAGCAATTTGATAACCGCTTTTTTAAACTGTAATTAGAAAAGCTTTGATATCTCTCCTGTGTTGTTGACCTGTTAAGTAGAGTGAGTTATCCTCTAATCAGAACACAGTTTGCACACTGCTGTGTAAGTCCTTTTCCTTTTTATCTGGAGGTGAATGATAGACAAGACTGAGGGGGGATCTTATGAATGCTTATAAATATCTAAAATGCAGGTGTCAAGAGGATGGGGTCACACTTTTCAGTGGTACCCAGCAACCAGACAAGGGGCAACAGGCATAAACTAGAAAAGCTGAAGTTCCACCTTTACTTTGAGGGTGAGAGTACCCTGGAACAGGCTGCCCATATAGGTTGTGGAGTCTCTTTTTCTGGAGACTTTTGAAACAACTGGAGACTTTCGAAACAACTGGACACATTCCTGTGCAATCAGATCCAGGCCAACCTTCTTTGGCAGGGGGATTGGACTAGATGATCCCCAGAGGTCCCTTCCAATCCTTACCATTCTGTGATTCTGTGATATGAAAACCAGCATGGGCTAATCGGAAATCTAGCTCTTTGAAATAATTTTTATTTCTTTTTTTTATGGCATGAAAACCAATATTCACTGTTTACATTCCACAATTATTAGAAACAAAGCTTGTTAAAGTGGTATCAAAATCCTTAGAACACATTACTTTTGTGCTGCATGTGCAAGACCAGTAAAAGAAATCCTTGCCTCATTTAGATAACTAAGATTTCCTAGTAACAATATTTGGAATGGCCATAAAACCCAGGCAAATCCTTGGCTTATCAAAAATAGAAAATAAATTAGTTAAACCAGTGCTTCAACACAGATTTAATTTTGAGAGATTACCAGCTCATGATAATGCTGTTTTCACTGAAACCTTCCAAAATGGAGGATTTGATGATGTATATCATGTAACACACAATGTGCAGTTTGTTAGCCCAAAACATGGAAAATGAATGAAAAAACTTGTGATCTTAAAATTGCAAACCAAGTGTAAAATCATGAGACAATCACTGCACCATTTTTCCAGCATCACATGAAACTACCACAGTCTGTGAACTTGGCTCTACTCTCAGCATCTTCAGCTGTAGACATGACCAGCCTGTTTTCATCTCTTCTATAGTTCTGTGACATGAAAAATCAGTGCTGGGAATGACAGCACTGTTAATTTCATTTTCATTTCAACAGGCCAAAATTCCAGAGGGACTAAGGCTTCAGGAAATTAATTCAGATTCTGTGATACAAAATTGAAGTATGTACAGTTGCACATGCATGTGAGACATAAATATCGGGTTGTAGTCTTTTAATTTTGCAGCTGTAGCTTGTTTTGAATAGAAGTAACTAATCCTGATATACTGCTTTGAGTAATCTTGGTTTGTACAGATAAGAGGGACTAACTATGAGCTAAGCGGGAACAGAGAGGAGCCTCCAGAGATAAGTCAGATCATGCCAGTTCTGCAGTTGCCAGCTCAGCATAGCCTTGCATTCTGAGCCAAAGGTAAAAATACCCTGCGAGGAAGACTGTGGGCCTTCCTCCAGAAGACCCCTGCCCATGACCACCAGACAACAGCGCGCAGGCATCAATGGGAGGAGACTTATGATAATGAGTTCCCAGAAATAATTATAATAACCACACCTATTCCTGGAATTAATTGTAATAACCCCTCCTTTGCCAATGAATACGTATGTCCCTCATTATAAATAATTGCTTGCTTTGAAGTATGGTGTGCAAGTTAGGAGGAGTGATCCCCCGGTGCCCGGTGCTGTAATAAACATACCTACTTTAAAACCTATCTTGGGTTGTAGAGTTTGATTCCGCACATCACATGTAATAAATTATTTGCCTGACTAGCAGTCACCATTGGATCCCTGAAATTTTAGAACCAATGTGAATGCCAAAACTACTGTAATTTTAAGGCAAAGAGGGCTAAAAACCCTAATGTCCATAGTGGAACTATGAACAAATACAATAGTTTTATGGTCATCTGGAAATGAAAAAGCACAAAAACTTTGAGACAGACAATCAAGAAAAAAGAAATTATTTTGGCTTTTTAAATTCCTTTTGTGACAATTTTTTTTTAAGAATATATTTTATTCTTAAAGCCACTACTATCTACTATAAGGTAGAATTATATTGCAAATTCTAATTTTAAAAAACTACAGTGTATGCTGTTTTCATGCAGTCATCATGCAAATGCTTAGATCCATGTATATGTTCACAAATTACTTTCTCAAATTTTAGAATAAAAAAAAAGACCACCAGACTTTAGGAAATATTCACAAGCATGTACAATAAAGAACATCTACTACACATCTCTCATACTATGCACTGTTCATTGTTCTGATTTAATGGAATGTTGAATGTTTATTACCATGCAAAAGTGCTGTGACAGATTCCTAAAATGCCCAGTTAGTTTAATTGTTTCTTCATCTGTTTGTTCTTAACAGAAATCAAACCTTTATGGAGAGCTGCTTCTTTAAAGCCAATATGTTCTTCTTGCCATGCAGGTATAGAATGTTAATTAGCTTCTAAGCCATTCTGAATGATTCGATTAGACTTCTGTATCTACATCTTGGATTTTCTTAATTTTCCTTTACTTGTTTGTTTTGTTTTTGTTTTTTTTTT
>JANHGN010007352.1:11650-37603 GCA_024605025.1 Megaceryle maxima | reverse complement strand
CTGGAGGAAGTGGTATTTAAAAGTTAACCAACTTTCTTAGGCTCCTTTACCCTCCAGAGTCCTAGCCCATGGGATTCTTGCAAGCAGATCTTTGAAGAGTTCAAAGTTAGCCCTGCGGAAGTCCAGGGTTGTAATCCTACTTACTGCTTTACTTCCCCCTTGTATAATACTAAACTCTACAATATCATGATCACTATCGCCTAGATAATTATCGCCTAATGATAATGCAAAAAACCCCAGTAAGGTATCTAAGAGTATTGTTTTCTTCATTTTAAGAGCATTTTTACTGCCATTGTAGTGTAAAAAGATATTAAATTAATTAATATCTGGGTTTAAGTTTGTGTCCTATGTAGCTTCAAATGCACAGACTACAGTAAATTACCAGCCAGTTTTAATTAGTTTTGTATTTTGAGGGATTGTTCAACTTCAGGGCATAAATCAGAAATTATAAGTGTTCATAAACTAATTTGGGAAATTACCAAAACCTCTCAAATGTAGATTTGTCCATTCTTTTTAATGTAGGAGTACCTGTTTTAAGCAACAATTAATATAGTCCCAGAAATAGCCTGGTTTAGAGAGGAATTTTTACAACTTTATGTATAATGAACATGTTGGATTTCACCATCAGTGCACCTGTAAGTCTGTCATTCAGTCATTATGGTTTTAGCAGAAAATGTATGCCACTTTAAAGCAGAGGAAGTGGATATGATTTGGCCAAAGGAGGTATAATGTCTCCTTAATTTTCCATATAATTTTGCTATAAAGAAGAACACAAAATAAGGTAGATGTTATTGACAACTGAAGAAATTAATACAGGTGATGAGAGATAATTTGTTTTTGATATTGTACCAAACTGTTGCCCATACTCCTCATTCTATTTAATTTGCTATGTAATTATATTATAGCAGGTCTTGGAGACATAAGTGAAGATCTAACTTCCTTTACTGTAGGCACAATATATATGCATGAGTAGCACAGTGCTTGCTGTCCATCATGCACTGGTAGGTTCTGTGCCCCTGTTTTTGTGCAGGGTTACCAAATGAAGATATAAATAGACATCCCTGACTGTATAAATCCAAGCTGTGTATATACTGCTTAAAGAGGAAGAAGGCAAGTATGTTCTAGGTCCCCTCCTGCCCTTCCAGATCTCCTCTATTTCCCATCCCAAGGCCTGCTGTGGGATATCACCACTGAGAACTGACACATAGGCACAGAGGATAGCCAGGGATTTCAGGATGAAGTACAAGCCCAAGCCTACAGCTAGCATGAAAACACAGCTCCAACAAGTAAAGCCTAGGATTCAGGCTTTCTTACTGAGCATTCCTCAGGCTTAAGCAAAAAATTACTCATCTCTTCTCATATCACTTCACATAAGAAACACTATGGCATAAGCTTCATTTATGGTATACAATGTAAGAATTGAAGATAAAATGAACTAGCTCCATTATTCTGGGATCCTTCCATAAATTTCAAATAGATTTAGTTTCAAGCAGAGCGAGAGACACACTCCACATACATTTTAAATCATTGTAAATGTGGAGTAATACCATATGTGTTGAAATGTTAAGGCACAGCAGGGAAGAGGGACAGTCTATGCAGTCTATATTGAACCTTATTCTGCAGGCTTCTGCTACAGAACAACATTCCACAAATGTAAGATTTTTTCAGTTTTAATACAAACAAGATGACACAATGATAGAGAAGGAAAAGAGCTGTCTGTCTTTTCTCCTGGGCCTAATTATAACAACAGGTGAAACAATATTAGGGGCTTAACTCTAATTTGGTAAGTAAAAAATACCTACATACACAGCTCTTTTATTTATGAGGGGTGGCAGAGTTGGAAGGAAATCCTGATATAAAAAATAGCAAGGAAATTTGTGAGCAACAACAGAAAAAAGTAATTGTGTATGCAGTGTTTTATTAGTGTAAATAGGAAACCTATGCCTGATTTGATATTGATTTTCCTCTTCACAACATGCTGTTATTTACAATAGTAGATGAATTTTTCCCAGATATGCAGTACTGCATGATTGATGCCATGTCTCAATCAAACATTGTATTATGTAAGGCACCAGCTGAGTCCTGAGATGAGTCGGCTGCCAAATATTGTGTTAAAAAGCTATTGTCTCATAATGAATCAACAGGCTTTGAAGTAATTAAGTCCCTCATTGTTTAGTTTAATACAAGCTATTTCAGAATGTAATAAAACATATTTTGGAAGTGAGACTTATTAGGTCCCATTATAACTGCATTTAGTTTCTCCCAGTCACCAGCAAGGCACGACTGTCAGGCTAATTATATTTATAACAATGCATATTTGTTTTATTTAGTGATTAACAGCTAGTAAGGCCTGTTCTGCATGCCAGACATTTGTATTTGTAACTTAAAACCAAAATTTGCTTTTGTTCAACAGCATAGACGCTTCTTATCGTCATTGACTACTTGTCAGTGCTCTCATGCTGACAAAACTGGGCAGACTCTCAGACAGTTAAGAATGTCTCAGGACTGGGGCCATGGTGTGAATTGGTACAGAAGAAAAGTTTTTCCTCAAAAGAGCTCTTGCTCCATATAAAGACATTTATAAACACTCTGTTTATGAGTGAGATAACACTTCAGTGTCAAATGATGAGAGGCAAGGCCTGGCTGGCAGGCACACTAGGGAATGGATACAGTAGGCAGACACTGCATCTTTTTCCTTCTGGTGAAGATGCTTACACCAGACTGCGTAACTCATATGACATTTATTCTCTTGAGACAGCAATATGTACAGAATGACAGCTTGGATGGTTAAGGTTTTTTTTTTTTTTTTTCTGAGGAAAAGCACTATTAATTTTTAATCTACAGTTGCAATGTATTTACAGTAGAGAAGACAAAGTCAAAGAGTAGTGGCTTAATCTGGGACCACGGTGCTGAATGTGTGATAATCCTTAGCTATGAGAAATAAATCATTCTGCAGTCTTGCACCAAGGTGGTAGAAAGTATAAAACTCTTAGCCAGAATGTACTGGACCTTCAAAGACTCCCTTAGGTATCTTCAGATTTGTCTATGAGTGTTCCATAGGCATGGGTAGACTTTGATCTGAACTAAGGATTCTCTATGCAGCCAGCTTTGATGTGCTCTTGGCTACCTCCATTGAGAAGATTTGTCATCTTCTGTTGCAGCCTGTAATTGCTAGAATCTCCTACACATATAAGCACTCATGCATTGGCTAGACACATCACTGAAGTCTGCTAAATGATTCAACAGCTAGCCAGAATAAGTATATATATATGCTGTCTGACAGGTGACCAGCTTACCTACAGCCACCAAACATGATAGACAAAATTAAAATGAAAATTGGTATTTGCAGGCTCACACACTCGGGACAAAGGTAGAGTTAGCCATTGGTGATCCTTCTCTAGCAAAATGGGTATTGCAAAATCACTGAATGGTGGGAGTTGGAAGGGACATCTAGAGACTGTCTAGTCCAACCTCTCTGCTAAAGCAGGTTCACTGAGAGCAGGTTGCACAGGATCACGTCCAGGTGGGTTTTGAAAGTCTTCAGAGAAGGCAACTCCACAACCTCTCTGGGCAGCCTGTTCCAGTTCTCCATTACCCTCACTGGAAAGAAGTTTCTCCAGGGTCTGGGGTTCCTGAGGGCCAGTCTTAGCAGTAAAGACTGAAACAAAGAAGCTATTCAGCAACCCCACCTTCTCTGTATCCTCCATCACCAGGGTACACACCTCATCTGACTGTGGGCCTACATTTTCCCTTCAGGTCAGTTATGAGTTTTGAAATAGCTGTATACAGTCAAGTAGCAAGTGTGCAGGGACTTCAGTGTTGTGACTTTAGCACATGTAGATGCAAGCTAAGATTCTTTGGTAAATTTTTAATGCTGTAATCTACATGCAACAATTGGAACACTTAAATTATTTCAAATTGTTCCCATAAACAAGTGAAAGTTTTATAATTGTATGACAAAACCAAATATATCAAAGTGACAGTCAATGTTCTTGCAGGATGTGCTGATTCTCACATAAAAGGAAGAAATGAACAGACTTGCATCACCAGCTTTCCAGTATTTTAAATAAAAACCAAGAAATAAGCAAACCTACCATCCTTAGAGGAAAACAAAGTTCAGCTCTTTACATAAAATAAACTAGTACAGAAGATTCCAGAAGAAGGATACCACAGAAATACGTGTTTGTAGCAGAATCTTCCTTTGACTGATGTCCTACATTTCTTCCTGCTTCAGTGCAGGGCATATTATGGGAGACATTACTCCCATGAGAGCATGCCAGGGGTCTAGCCTAGACACCTCAGGCACAAGCCAGTCTTCAGTGAGGGAACTTCTTACTCCCACCGTATACAAATCAAATAAAGCAGACAAGATCACCACTGATTTTTAATTGTTGAACAGGATTCTGTGATTAGGACCTGTGGTTCATACACAGGACTGGGTGCACTGATCATCAAGGTGGGTGTGCTTTTAACCAACTTTTCCAATGAGAACCAAAAAAGTCATCCTAGTTTCAGAGTCAACTAAATAATACTTCTGTGTTATATACATACCAGTCACCCAAGAATATAATCTGATTACATCAGTTTGTATTATACCCTGTCTTTCATGGCTAATTAGACAGTTCAGCTACATTCATTAAGTATGCTCAGTGTGTGCTTAATTTTGAGGATTCTGTTTAGATGTGCACCCACTGGTGTTACATATGCCTGTCCCAACTCTCTCTTTGATAGGTGATGGCAGTACAGTTCTGGACTCTGCTCCTAAAGCCCGCTTCTCAGAGCCACTGAATGATAGGAGTAAGTGTAAGGTTAGAGTGGAACCACCTGGAGTCCCTTGTGTGGAGACAGACATCCTAGATTTCTACTTTCAGCTGAGTATCAGACTGGGTGGGGAGAGAGAGAGATGGTCTATGTTATGAAGAGATGATGTATCGGATGTACATATCCTCCACATTCCCCTATCATAATTTCTCTAGTTACATCCAGTCCTGCAGCTTCATCAACATAAGGAAGATGAAAGCTCCTGTTCCAATTATGGAATGAAATCTCATCTCTGTATAGAATAAAATTTAACTCCTCAGCCTTTTACAATACTTGTAGTTTAAGAACCTACTTTGCATATTTTGAATAACAGCATAGCAGTTTAGTGGTTTATTGTTGTTTCAGGTCGTAAAGCATAATTTAAAAGTGAAATTTTATTTGGAATATTAAAACTCAACTGATTTTTCACTGGGGAAAGAGTAGATTTTAATTTCAATTAGCCATTAACCCTGTTTATATTAGCATTTTGTTCACTGTGGGTTATTTTGCAGTTCCTTGCTTATTAGCCTGTGATTGTAATCTCTCCAAGCAAATATATTTGCTTATGCCACATTTACTGTAATTTTTACCTTTTATGAGACAAAACAAGGTTATATCAAAGGCTAATAAGAATTCTTTTTTCCCACTCTGCAAACCCAAAGAATTTCATACTGTTCTGTAATACTGCTAGAACAATGCTCTGGAGAGGCGTGAGGTGGCTTTGAGTCAATTATGCTAATTGTTTCTGTATTTTGCTAAGCTACTGCTCTCTTCAGTTGCAATTAACATGACATCTGGCAAAGCACTGGGCTGGAACATTGATTATTCTAATGTTTCTCATTAGTAATCATTAATAACAAATGAATAATTCAACCGATTATCAATTAACCTCTGGCTAAGGTTTTTGACATTATATATCCTCTGTAGAGACTCACAGTCTGTACTGTTTAACTTGCTCTGATGTTCACTTCATCTCACTTAGAAAAAAAAAAAGGTATTTAATTTTACTCTGAAGCCGTATCATGTGTACCCTGTATTTCAGGAGCGTAACAGTCAATGTACTCTATTCATTGAGACTGCATTTGTATTCTATTTACATATAACCATTGCGTGATTTCCCAATCCTGAGTGTTTACTCATATGAGGATACAATGCTGAGTAGCCTAGAATAAAAGAAGATTAGAAAAGAACACTGATTTCTTACCTGTAGCACCTTCCCTGGGAAACTAGATCTGGTGAAACATTCTATGGCTTTATTCTTGATGTGAGGCTCAATCTAATATATTTTGCAAAACCCACATAATTACCTGTTGTCATATGTATATAACAATTAGGACTGCTGAAATATCATGGTGATAGAAACTGCGTGGATTTTAAGAATAAAATGTAACCAGGCCATATCTACAAGGGCTAAATACGGTGGAAGAGAAAAACCAGGAAAGCTAATTTGTGATTTATCACAAGATAACAGCAGCAGTAGAAATAGAGAAATAACAGAATCACAGAATGTCAAGGGCTGGAAGGGACCTTGAAAGATCATCCAGTCCAACCCCCCTGCCAGAGCAGGATCACCTATACCAGATCACACAGGAATGCGTCCAGGCGGGTTCTGAACATTCCAGGGAGGGAGACTTCACAACCCTCCTGGGCAGCCCATTCCAGTGTCTGTCACCCTCACAGTGAAAAAAAATTTCTCCTTATGTTTATGTGAAACTTCCTATGCCTTAGCTTCCACCCATTACCCCTTGTCCTATCATCGGGCATCACTGAGAACAGAACAGAACAGAACACAATGGCCTAGGTTGGAAGGGACCCTAGAGATCATCTAATCCAACCTCCCTGTCATGGGCAGGGATGCCTCCCAACTAGATCAGGGTACACAAGGCTCTGTCCAACCTGGCCTTGAACATCTCCAGGGAGGGGGCAGCCACAGTGTCTCTGAGCAATTTATTAAAATAAATAAATAAATAAATAAATTAGCATATCACTAAACTCTTACCATATTTGATAATGAAAGTGAGAAGCAGAGACACTCCTGATTATTACATCTTCCATGAATCCTGTGAACACTTGTGTACCCAATCACATATTTATTCTTACATTTACCTGGATAGATTTCAGAGCTTGTACTTCATGGAGTAAAGAACAGTATTTCATAACTCACATATGTCAAGCTGCTTTCACAATCAGACCCCATCTTTCATCTCTTTCTCATGTTAAAGATGACCTTCAGGAATGGTTACAGTCACCTGGGGAAGACAGATGTGAAGTTGGAGAGAGTACTCACTGTACCAGTGAACACCTGGAGTGCATCAAAGCAGCTTCAAGACAGATCTGCCTTCTGTCAACCTAAGACCATTCCATGTAAGCACAAGTCTGTGGCACATGATAATGACCCCTTTAAGCAATAGTCTATTCCTCTTGCTCTAAGGGATTGTAGGAGTTCAGAGTATTCCCAGCTGTACCCTTTACATTGGTTTCAGAAAGGATTCTTGACATAGGAAAAGCTTTTCTAATGTCGGTCCAGTACCCACCTATTATTACAAATTATTATTTTAGACATAAATATTACAGCTTTTAAGCAGCTTTGAAAAGGGAGAACAAGTCTGAACCTTTATTTGGAGTCTAAATGTTGAAGCTGTAAAGACAGATGACAGAGAGAAATACTGACTTTTTAAGTTGCTGTGACCCTATGCACCTATTTTACCCAAATACTTAATTATAAAAAGAAAATATTAATGAGTTCTATTTTTGTCAAGAAGGGAGATTTTTTTCCTCAGAACTCAATCATTTCTAAATATAGATGAATTACGTTTGGTTTTTGTTTTTTTTTTTTTCCTGGTATTAGGATTCTGCAACATCATTCCTTTAAAGCATGAGTTGATCCAGTTTATGTGAAAGTGTTTTTTCTTTAAAAGTACTCATTCACTACCTTAAATGAAGTATTTTGGGCTGTAGAACTTTTATGAACAATCTGTTAAACCTAGTGCTGATATTTGATTAAACACTTGTTTTTAGCAAGAATATTGGCTAATTCTGTCAACGTGACAATGGATCTGGTCAAACACTGATTTTGCTGGTGCAAGAAACTCTTAAATCTTTTAATGATCAAAAGACAGAAACAAGTATACCTAAAACCTGATTAATTACATCCTAAAGCAGGCATATGAGTCAAATGTGGTCAAAGGGGTCATTCTGTAAAAGATTTTATTTTCTTCTTTCTATAGGAAAACACAAAACATTCCTACAGTTAGCTGACATTGTGAGTATGCAACTGGGTAACAGTATCTCTAATTGGGTAGATGGTGAGTAATTTTTATTATCTGCTTTTAAACAGACTGAGTTCAGTAGGCCAGATTGACCATATGCTATTATATCTGAATAGAAATGACTGTGCCCTATTTTGAAATAGTATAAATTACTACAGAGCATACAAAGTAGAGGAACTGGCACACTGCTTTTATTCATATGTCTCTTCTTCTGCTCAGGCAGTTTGTAGTCATTTTGATTCATTGCTTTCAGTAAACTTCAGTATTTCAATCTTTGTAGTCACCCCAGGAATACAACTCAGACTGCCTTCAGTTACGTATTTAATGTGAAGGACTTAACAGGATGCCATGCATCATTACAATGACATGAGACCCTCTGGAAATGTAAAGTGATGTGTTTTGTTTGCAGACATGGTTAAAGAGACTACAACTGTCAGATAAAGCACAAAAAAATAAAATAAAAAAAAAAAAAAGAGCAAGATAGGAACAGTCACCTTGTTTGTCTCTCCAAGAGAAGTTTAAACAAAAAATATTGGTGATCTTGTGAAGGGAATTTGGTTATTTCTTTACAGCTTTGAGGAATGTGTTGAGTGACTAAATGTCTATATCAAGACAGCACTGAGAAGGGAACACTCAAATGTAGGATTTATTTTTCTCTTTTCTTAACCCCCACCCGTGCACACACACACAACTTTCTCCTTTAACTCCCAAACCCCATCTTCTGAGAGAGACTTGTTCATTCATTTAGGTTCTTCCTGCTATTCCATCTATTTCATCCTTATTGTAGAGCTGAGGACAGGAAATAGGAGAATTAGCACAGGTCCCACAGTATAGAACTATTAAATCTGAGTTGATGCAAAACCCCAGATTCAGGAAAAGAGCAGTAAATGCAACTTCCTGCCAGAAGCCAAAATCTCAACTTTTAGCTGAAGCAAAGGTAAATAGCTACCACCCCATGAATGAAAGTTAAGAGCAAAATGATTTGGATTGTTGTACTTTTATGTAGGTGTTGTATGCAAGATACTAATGATATTCATGAACTGGACAAGAAATAAATATCTTCTGCATATCTTATTGTAAACATTAGGGAGTAATTTTTGAATTAAGGTAACACTCAAGAGATATAATACCAGAAAAATCCTGTAAGATTATGTTTCAGAGAATTATAGAATTATAGAATGGTTTGTTCTGGAAAGGACCTTGAAGATTGTATGGTTCAAAACCCACTGCCATGGGCAGGGATACCTCCAACTGGACCAGATTGCTTAAAGTCCCATCCAACCTGGCCTTGAACACTTCCAGGGATGGGGCATATGGTTTCTTCTGAAAACATGGTTACAAAGCTTCAATATATATATTGCATGGGATATACAATTACAAAAATTCAAGTAACACAAAACCCGATTAAATCATTCACCCTCACACTAATGCAGAAGCTGAAGGTACTAATTGGAGCCTCATGAGGCCATCGTACTGGATCTGTAAAGACATAAGTGTTTTGGAAATCATATAGAAGAGTATAAAGGAGGATCACATCCTACTTAATGGTTCTTCAACTTCTGTGACCAGATGTTTACTTAGCATCTGGGCCTTTCCACTGGAGTTGGGAGGTAGGTCCTGGCTTATGTGCTTGGATCTACAATGCATTAATCTTAACCCAGGGAGAGATGATGTAGAGTTGAAAGTATATGGGTAAGAGGTAAGGGACATGAGAACATGGATGATACTGTTGTGGGCGTCTACTACAGACTGACAAACCATGAAGAATCTGTTGACGAGGCCATCTACATGCAGATGGAATTAGCCTCAAGATCATGTGCCCCAGTGCTCATGTGTGACTTTAATCACCCTGATATTAGTTGGAAAGATCTCACAGACAGACATAAGCAGTCCAAAAAGTTACTGCAGTGCATTGATGACAACTTTCTTCTGCAGAAATAGAAAGAAGAACCAACAAGAAGAGGTGCGATGCTTGATCT
The DNA here is from genome assembly GCA_024605025.1 of Megaceryle maxima. NCBI lineage: Eukaryota > Metazoa > Chordata > Aves > Coraciiformes > Cerylidae > Megaceryle > Megaceryle maxima. The sequence continues at coordinate 27,555 of JANHGN010007352.1, read as the reverse complement.
TGTATTAACAAAGAAGACCTGGTTGCAGATGTTATAGTTGGGGGTAGTATTCACTGTAGTGACCATGATATGTTATATTTTAATACCTCTAGGGAAAGAAGCAGGGTAATAAGTAAAACTTCTATCCTGGACTTTAAGAGGGATAACTTTGTCCTCTTCAAAAATCTACTTAGAAGTATCCTGTGGGCTGGGGCTCTAGAAGGTAGGGGGGCCCAAGATCATATTCAAACATTACCTCCTCTAAGCTCAAGATAACCCTTAAAAAAAAAAAAAAAAAAATCAAGCAGAGGAGGCAGGAGACTTACATGGATAAACAGGTTGCTCCTGAAAAAAATCAAATGGAAGAGGGAGGCTTATAATATGTGGAAAAACGGTCTGTTTAACTTGGAGGATTATAGAAATGCTGCCAGGATATGCAGAGACTAAACAAGAAAGGCCAAGGGTCTCTTGGAACTTAGTCTTGCATCGGAGGTGAAAGAAAACAAGAAAAGCTTTTTCAAATACATCAGTGAAAAAAGGAAGAGTAGGGAAAAAGTGGGGCCACTGCTAAATGAGGTGGGAGATTTGGTAACAGAGGATACAGAGATGGAAGAGCTACTGAATGCCTTCTTTGCCTCAGTCTTTACTCCCAAAACCAGCCCTCAGGAACCCCGGTCACTGGAAGTAAGAGAGCAGAACTGGAGAGAGGAAGACACTCTGCTAGTCAGTCAGGATGGGGTTAGGATCACTTGGATAAACTGAAAACACACAAATCCATGGGCCCCGATGGGCTGCATCCACGTGTGCTGAGAGAGCTGGCTGATGTTGTTGCTGAGCTGCTCTCCATCATTTTTGAAAAATCACAGAGAACAGGAGAGGTGCCTGATGACTGGAAGAAAAGCATTGTCACTCCAGTCTTCAAAAAGGGCATGAGGGAAGACGCAGGCAACTACAGGCAAGTCAGCCTCACATCCATCCCTGGTCAGGTGATGGAGCAGCTCATTCTGGAGGCCATCTCTAACCACATGGAAGAAAAGAAGGTTATCAGGAGAAGCCAACATGAATTTACCAAAGGGAAATCCTGCTTGACTCATCTGATATCCTTCTATGGACCAAATGGGTAGATGAAGGGAGAGCTGTGGATGTTGTATACCTTGACTTCAGTAAGGATTTTGATACTGTCCTCCATAACATCCTCATAGAAAAACTTGTAGACAAGTACAGGTTAGGGCTTGCCCTGCTGGAAAGCAGCACCACAGAGAAAGACTTTGGAGTCCTAGTGGACAGCAAGTTATCCATGGGATAGCAGTGTGCCCTTGCAGGCAGAAGGGCCAATGGCATCCCGGGGTGCATTAAGAAAAATGTGTCCAGCAGGTTGAGGGAGGATGTCCTCCCCCTCTATTCTGCCCTTGTGAGACCACACCTGGAATACTGTATCCAGTTTTGGGCTCCTCAATTTAAGAGAGACAGAGATCTACTGGAAACAGTCCAATGGAGAGCTACAAGGATGATTAAGGGACTTGAGCATCTCCCTTATGAAGAAAGACTGAGGGAACTGGGTCTGTTTGGTCTTGAGAAGAGAAGACTGAGAGGGGACATTATAATGCCTATAAATATCTGAAGGGTGGGTGCCAAATGGAAGGAGCCAATCTCTTTTCTGTAGTGCCCAGCAATAGGACAAGGAACAATGGGTATTAACTTGAGCATAGAAGGTTCCACCTCAACATGAGGAGGAGCTTCTTTACTATGTGGATGATGGAGCCCTGGAACAGGCTGCCCAGAGAAGTTGTGGAGTCATCTTCTCTAGAGAATTTCAAAACCCATCTGGATACATTCCTGAGCAACATGCCTTAGGTGATCCTGCTTAGGCAGGTGGGTTGGACTCAATGATCAATAGAGGTCGCTTCCAACCCCTAACATTCTATGATTCTATGATCTGAAGGAAGATACTTAAATTGCTTTTGCCTGTGATCTCACCACCATCTGTGCTGAACCAGAAGAGTCTTCCTGTAGTAGAAAAATCATTTTTTAGTCTTTGCTTTTGTGACTTCTTCTAGATCATTATGAAATATTTTATTTTCAGTGATCATGCTATGAATCAAGATCTTAAATCCACTCTGTATCTTAAGTCCAGTCATCCTGGCCTGTGTTCTGCCAAAAGGGCTATTAATGCTGTCTTTAATGTTTTCTAAAAAGGTTGGCTAATATATAAATTATTTTATTACAGTGCTTTACAGCAGCAGTAGATAAGAAAAAGGAATGCTTTCTTTTCCTTTTTTTATTTGTTACTTCAAAAATTTTTGTTGTTCTTTTCCAATAGTAATGACCATAGGATTACATAAATGAAGTTCCCCACAGTTTCAGATTTTTTAACTTTGTTCAACTGTCACACAGCAGTAGAGATGTATTAACATTGTTACTACATTAAACCTATTCATTTCATCTGAATGAACATAGCATGACTGCAGGAAGTATTCTGTTTCTTCTGTACTCTATCAAAGGGTGTCCATGTGTTCAGGGATTTTCATGCACATAAAATTAGGGCCATGAAGAACCTCCCTTTTTTGATAGGTTTCCTTCTTTAATACTCATTAGTTTCCCACTAAAATGACTAGAATAAAAGTTGCATTTTTTCAAAACACTTCACAGCATGATGTAGTTATATTAGCAAAATTATGTTGTTAATATTATAAAGCACACACTTGAGACAGAAGCTTTAGTGTTAGAAGAGCAGTGTAAAGCAATGGTGTGCCTTCCTGAGGCATGTTGTCAGAAATAGCATGTGAAAACAGAGAATTCTAACTCCATCAAATCTTTTTATATTTATGACACAGATGACTGAAGAAATTTAAAATAGAAGACCTTATACAAGCATATTTAGAAGGATTCCAAACATTTTACAAATTCTTACTTTCTTTTATCTAGAGCCTCCTTATACATGTAAATTCGCCTCTTCTAGGCTTGCTAGAGTTGCTCTACAGAGGACTAAATAATTGGAAAGATATGCAGTCTATGAATTTGGTATCGTGACTATCATTTAAATTCTCTGCTTTCTTCTGCCACTTCCTCTTCTCCACCCTGTGCTTTTCCAAAGGGTTAAGTTTCACAATTTATAACATTTAAATTATGTCTTATTTCCCATTATGAAACTGATCTGGCAAATATCCTTTTTTTTTCAACAGACCTTAGTGTATGACCATAAGTGCCCTGCAGCACAGACTGTGTGCTATTCTTAGTACTCGTTGACATTGCAATGGCACATAAGCAGTGCATCATTGTGCTGTGGTGGGAACTAATGAATCTATGCTATGCATCAACACTATATATCATGTTCATGATGAATGTTCCTGGGCCATGCCTCGTCTTATGGAATGGCAGTCAATTACGTAGATTTGTAAAGGGATGCACTGGAGAAGACAGGTCTTCCTGCCCTGCATCACAGTCTCTATCTTTTTCCTCACAATGAGCACTCTTATCCATGTGAATAAAATGTGAACAGGTGGTGATATGGGATTTAAGGCTATTAAACTGCAAAAATAATATAATTAAAAACCACCACACATTTAATCCCACTTGACAGTGGGAAAATAACAGATTTATAAGATACATGAAGGAAGCAAAATGTGGAAGGGAAAAACAGTATATTCTAACTTGTCTGTCAATGCATATTTGACCTTGCTTTCAATGTCACTTTCATGAGGACAACAGTTCAGTGCAGATGACTTTCACTGCTTTTATTTCAATGAGACAGAACCACAGTGAGCTCAGGGATGCAGAATCTAGTGTATGAGTAAACAGCAAAACAATGATATTATTACAGAGGGCAAAGGGGTCACTCCTAAACTCTTGTCCTGTAGGAGTAAAAGACACACAGATAATATTGGTAGCAATACTCATGATTTATGATTGGGAACTGACTAAAGAAGTATGGTATCAACCATATATTACATGACTCAAATGAATTCATACCTCAAGAATTCAGTTAATCCTGAGGGGAAAAAAAATAAAAAGAAAAAAGAAAACTGCAAGGGACCCATATACCTACATAAACCTAGTGAAATATTGTCAGGAATTAGGACAAAAAACCCCATGAAGTCTTCCTTTGAAATCAATGACAAAGGCTTCAGAAGAGCAAAATTAAGACTTTCCATTAAAAATCTGAAATAACTAGCCAGTATTTGCCAGAAGATATTCTATTTATACTAACAGTTTCCTGTCCTTTATATAGGGGTAGTTATGTTATGTAAGATACTGTCAGCAAATTTATCTTTCCATGTATTAAGAGCAACCATATTTTGTGTATCTGTAACATGATGAGTCATTCTAGCATAAATCAATAAAAACACTGTAATAGTTCATCACATTGATTAATCACATGCAGTGTTATGCAGAAAGAAAATTATTGAACACTCAGAGAAACTGCCAATCTGAGAGTTTATTTGTGTATAAAAATAAGAGGAAGAGTCACAGTTGATGCTGAAATTACTAGTTTTACATATAATTAAGATAGTGAAATTAGCTACTGGGGAAGCAGACAAAAATGGAGTAATTGTATTTTTTCCAGGTTGTAGCATTAAAATATTTTGAAAACAGCAGCTACAACTGTGTCCTGAAATGACCATGCACTCAATGGAAAGATCTGTTACAGCTCAATGCCAATTCAAGTCAATGAGCAGGGAGTTGCATCATCTCACCAAACTCTCTTACATAGCAAATAGTTCTCTGGGATCTGTGTTTTAAAGTAAAGTCTATAGAAACCAGTTAGTTTACTTTTCTTTGTTGCTTAATATTTACATAAGGTGACAACCTTCCTCTTAAAAATCATCTTCTGTAAGGCCTATTGACTAAAGACAGTATTTATAGTAGACATTTTTGTATTATATTTTACCTTCTTATGTACCCTCCAAATTTTTGGTGTTAGCACATAAAAATCTTTCAGTGATTGAATTTTTAAAGAATGAGACAGATGCCTTGTCCCAAACAAGGATAAAACCAAAATAATTTCTCTGCTGCTCAGGCCATTCCACTGAGCATTGTGAGACAATGTTACTGGAAAAAATCCTGCAGTCTCTCATTGCTGCATACCCTTGTTTTTTACTCAGCTGAACAGAAAAAAATGCATTCTAAAAAGCTCTCAGACAAAACCTTGCCTATTGAATTTAGCATATAACACTTGTACAAACACATCTATACTGGGAAAGTGCCACTGTGGCTTAAATTGAGTAAATCTTCAGCAGTGCCTAAGGTTCATATGTCTCCCTCACAGCAATACTTTCCATGCATTAAGAAAAAACATCATAAATTGAAGGAAAACCTGAGTATTTCAGAAAGATATTTTCAAATTTTGTGATAGCATGTGTTGCTAAGGAAACCTCACCTTTTCTCTTAGCCGGGTCAGAGAGGATGGATCCCAAATAATGTAGATTAGGACATAAAATATACTTACCGCTAAAAGTAGGAAGTGGAACAAATTTAAATAAATACAGTAAGACTGATCAAATGCATTTGCGATACAGATTACAAACAACAGCAATATACCAGTAAGCAACATAAAACACCTTATTCATGAGACATTAATAGCAAGCTGACATGGCATTAATTATATACTAATCTAACTTGTTTGAAATAACGGATGTAATATGCCATAATGCAATGCAGTACAGATTGAATTGGCTTTGTCTTCTTTGTCCAGAATACTAAATGGAAGAATCATTATTCTATTGCAGCATGCCAAATTCTATTTATGGATTGTAATTTTATTTTCCTAGCACTTCATCTAAAGATGTGTCATAAGAGACCCTCCCAGATGCATTTTGGCCTCAACTGGTAGTTAAGCCCAGTGCTTGCAGCCAATTAATTTTATCTATTTGAATCAGTGGATACTCAATCATTCCTTATAAATTCTAAATTATTATTACAGGTTTCATAAAGAATATATTTATATACTAAGAATGAAATACTGTAGTTATGTTTAAATTTCAGGTTGGCTCTTGTGAAAATATCTTTGCTATATAAAATACTACAGCTTAATGATATATTGCCCATGTGGGCCATATATTTCATAGGAAATTATCCAAAATACACCATTAAAATATACTTACAGATTTCTTTTGCACATTAATTCTTGCGAGACAGTAAGAAGAGACATTCAGTACTTTAGCCCCTCCTGTATCTTTTTCAAGTCTGTAATTACATGTGTTCAGAATTGACTTTGCAGAAACAACTAGATACCTCCTATATACCTTTTACTTTTTAACACTTGCATAGATTCATAGAATCATTGACTGCTTTGGGTTGGAAGGGGCCTATAAGGAAGGGACCTTTAAAGGTCACCTAGTCCAGCTCTCCTGACACAGTCAGAAAAACCTTCCACTAGGTCAGGTTGCTCAAAGACCCATCCAACCTGACCATTAATGTTTCCGGGTATGGAGCTTCTACCACCTCTCTGGGAAATCTGTTCCAGTGTTTCACCACCTTCATCATAAGAAATTTCTTCCTTATATCTAGTCTAAATCTACCCTCTTTTCATTTAAAACCATTTAAGCCCTCGTTCTATTGCAACAGGCTGTGCTAAAAAGATCGTGCCTATCTTTATTATAGATGCCCTTCAAGTACTGAAAGGCTGCAATGAAGTCTGTCTGGAGTCTTTTCCTGGTTGAACAACCCAAACACTCTCAGCCTTTCTTCACAGGAGAGGTGTTCCATCCCTCTGATCATTTTTGTGGCCCTCATCTGGACCTGTTCCAACAGGTCCATGTCTTTCTTGTGCTGAGGATTCCAGATCTGGACATGGTACTTGAGCTGAGGTCTCACCAGGGCAGAGTAGAGAAGCAGAATCAACTCCCTTGACCTTCTGGCCATGCAGACATTTTTAAAATAACTTGGAATGTTTCATATAATGTAGTCTTCTGTCACAAGGTGTCCTGATTTGATTTAGAACATTTCTTTCAGTCATTTTTCAGTGATTTCATCTCTCTTCTAACTAAACTGCACTTTCTGAAGTTAATGGCGTGTTTTTACAGACAATGTCTGCTTCTAGCGGTGATAATGGTCAATGTTTAGAGTTAGCACCAAGGATTGGTGTGCAGACCAAGGCCACTGCTGGATCTTGTGTGACACATTGGCAGTGCAGAAAGTGAAAGGCTGCACGTGCAGGGAGGAGCAGACAGGACAGGTGACCCTAAACTGACCAACGAATTATTCCCTCCCATATATGTCATATTCGGTATAAAGGTGAGGGATCACAAGGGTCAAGCTCTCTTCTTCAATGGCAACTCCTGAATCCAGGTTCTATCTGCCTCTGAGTTCAGTCTGGGACTTCCCCAGTGCCAGCTCCACAGCATCAGTGGTGATGGTGATGTAATTGTCCTCAGGAAGGGTTGGATTTGACATTGGCTTTGTACATATATGTATATATTCCATTTTATTATTATTTTAATTAAAACTGTTCTAACTTTCTTTTCTAATCCATTAAGTCTCTCTTTGGGAAGGAAGAGCGATTAATAGACAGTGTCTGTTATAGGTCTAGCATATAGCCCTGACTCTAAATCTTGACACAAGATCTCAAAGTAAGGAGAAATATATGATTGAAGTCTTCATGGCATGCATCATAGCAGTTTTTGGAACAAGTGTTAAAAAAAAAAAAAAAATAGGAGTAGTGGGGCACTCATTCTAACTCCATTGGAATAAGCCTTTAAAAAACAGAGAAGGAATGAAGGACTCAGTGTAACTCCTCTAGAAATACTTTTTTTTACTATGACTAGTAAAACAGGGTTGTGCTTTTCCTTTCTGAACCTCATGGATGGGTCCTTGTCACATTGTAATTAGCTTGCTCTTACCAATCAGCAGAATAGCCACAAGGTTAATTTACCTTCGGTGTTTGAAAACAATAATACAGTGTATGACTGAAGTGACCACACTCTTGATCCTTGGATCCTTTACCCAAAGACTAAGCAAATGAAAAAAAGCCAACAATTGCTGATCCCTGTCTGATGTAATTGTGGGCTGCTGCTGGTTTCTATTAGAGGCAGCATCAGTGAAAAAGTTGTAATTTGTTCCAAGTGAGGATGGGGAGAGAGTAAAATCTACATTTATCCCCCTTTCTCATATAGTAGATGACTAACTATAATTTAAATTACTACACCATACAAATTATTACTAAACACACTACACTCTATATTCATTACTATGGTGTTCCTGGAAAACAGAACTAGAATGTTGTACTACAGTACTGTAAAAACTCCTGGAAAGTCTTAAGATATGGAGTTATTCCTTAGATAAACAAGTGTAAGAAAGACATTTCCAGGCATCAGTAAAAGAGGAGAAAGCAGAGGAGAAGAAAGGTAGAAAATATTTAGATAGTCTTATTAACTGGCAATGATAGTTCTTGTTTGCTCTAGCAAAAACCATAGCATTGTTAGTGCTAATACTGAGTTACTTTCTGGCATGCTTCAGAAGGAGCTGTTTCTGACAGCTTCTGAATTAGCCAATGGGTATTTACAGGTTTGAGAACAATGTATTGTCCAAACATAATTGCATGTGTCCAGAAAAAAATTATCCCCCTCATTTTAAAAGCAACTGAAAACCAGTCTTTTATTATTTTTAAAAAAATAAGAACAAAGATAAACAAGACCTCACCGCAGAGTTGAAGGAAAATATATTGGTGCAATTAAACTGAGTACAACTAGTATAATTTATGATGTCTGTAAAGCCCTAATTCAGAGCATTTTTCTTCAACATAGAATATACAGGACGATTACAGGGAAAAGCTGGTAAGGTCTAACAAGAAGGCAGAAAAATTGTTAACACAACAAATGTTTAACAGAAAAAAAAGCCTTACAAAACACATGCATTAGCCATCTTAACCCCATCATATAATAAGCTTATCTTTCCGGTGAATGGTAGTACAGCCCCAAAAAATCTGTGAATAAAATGGGTGTGGTGGCACTTGAAATGAATTAAAAATATAAAAGTAGAAAGAAATATTGGAGAAAACTGTTTATAAAGATATGCTTGGTTACAGGAAGTTTAAAAAATTGAACAAACGAAATTATTGTCTATGCTTTTATGATCTTGTTTATGGAACATTACCATTGTGAGGAACATATTCTCCAATAGGAGTAAGAAATGAGGAATTCAAATGGGTTTGGGAGATGGGGATCAGAAATGTCATCAAAAATAGTAGCAAATTATTTTGATGGAATGGGAGGATTTTCTGTATTTCTCATACAGGCAAAAATAAATAAAATCTTGTAGATTATGTGATTTGTTCATAAGATTGTTGTTAGAGCATGATTTACACAAGTTTTAGAGGCTCTCAAAAAGACTTTATATTAAGGTAGATGCTACATCAGGATTAGTAAATTGCATCTTCTTGACAGATTTTTTTTAATTTATTCACAGAAACTGGAGTTCTCCCTCAGTGTCCCAGCAAAAAGCTGTTGTATTTGTCTTCCATTTCTTGATGTGTATTGGGAGATAGAATCATAGAATAATTTTGGTTGGAACAGACCTTTAAGATTATAAAGTCTACCATTAAGCCAGCACTGACAGGTTATCACTAAACCATGTCCCTAAGTGTTGTATCTACATGCCTATTAAATGCCTCCAGGGATGGTGACCTGGCCACTTCTCTGGGCGGCCTGTTCTACTGCTTGACAATCCTTTTTGTGAAGAGATATTTTGTAATATCTAACCTAAACTTTCCCTGGCACAACTTGAGGCCTTTTCTTCTTGTCTGATTGTTTCTTACTTAATAGAAGAGGCCAAACCCCATCTCTCTACAACCTTTTTCAGGTAGTTGTAGAGAGCAATAAGGTCTCCCCTCAATCTCCTCTCCTTCAGGCTAAACAACCTCACTTCCCTCAGCCACTCCTCATAAGACTTGCTCTCTGGACCCTTCACCCGTTTCTTTGCCTTCCTTTGGACATGCTCCAAGCACCTCAATGTCCTTCTTGTATTGAGAGGCCCAAAAGTGAACACAGTATTTGAGGTGGAAATGGCTCTCACTGGAGATATTGTGGGACAGACAGCTTCAGGGATATGTTAAGTGATGCACTGTGAAAAAAACCAATGATGTTGGATAGCTGATCCAAGATAGCAGAACATTATTTAGGTTTGTTTAGCTAAACCAAAGAAAGTGGTCAAGGTATGACACTACATGTTTTCTTGCACAAGGTGCCACTTCTGATATACTTTACCAAAATCATACAGATAGGTATGAGAGCTTGATGGATGATGGTGGACAAGTTCTGTGAGGAACCTTGTTTCAGATGTGCATTTCAATGAGCTATTGAGACCTCAGGGAAGGAAGAGAAGGAGTTGATGTGGTGTCACGTCTGACATGTAGTACCTAATTTGGTGAAACACTGGGTGCTTTTCTAATATTATCTAATGTAATACTATTTTGTTCTCTAAATTCAGTTATGTCATTGATCCTTCTTGCAAACAGGTTAGAGCAATGAAGTCTGTTTTCACTGGAAGTTGTATGATGGATTTATAACCCAACATAACAGACTGATTGTGAATCTGTATGTGATTTAATATTTGCTGTTAATATTGTATAGAAGTTTTACTTTTATTAGAGTGACAATAATTTTAAAACATGTATTTGCATAGTTAGGGTAATTAGCAGTGTGGATTGAGATGTAGCTACTATGTCATACAATAATATAGTCTGTTATAATTCATTAAAATATTCTCCACAAATTATGTCATCTATTTCCTACCAAATTAGATTTGTTTTTAAAACTTGTTTCAATGTGATTATACAAGGAACAGACATAAAAATTAAAGTTTCAGAAAGTAAGAGCTGCTTGTTTCACAGAGTATTTGACATACTTCACTGAACATTCTAAAACTGGTAGAGGACAAATCTATGAGAAAAGCAGAATATTCTGTATTTCCCTAATCACATTTCAAGTCTAGTGTGGAATGAGCTTTCTAAGAGTCAGTGTATATGTGACAGATAGGGATAGAACTGATATTAATTCTGAAACTTAGTCAATTTTGATTTTGACAAGAAAAGATCATGATCATGAAATAAAGTTACTGCTTTACTTGTGAGGCTTAGATCATATATCAAGGTGCAACAAGTATGTAACACTTGAGTGGATCAAGGAAAAATACCCACAAAGACAAAACCCCACCAAACTAAGTCCCCTTTTTTCCCTATTTTTGCTGGTCTGTTCCCTTGGTTGGAAGGAGACTGGGATACATGACAGAAGGTACTATTCAAAATATATGTTTGAAATGTAATATCAGTGGTTGCACAGCTCTCTTATATCCTTTCCTCAAGAAATCTCTGTAGATAACAGACTCTCATGGGGACTAATTCAATTGGATCCCACCTTGGCTTTAGCCAGGTCACCGGCACAGACAGCATAAAAATGTCCCAATTTTATTAGATAACCTACCTCTTTCCCTAAGTATTTAGACAGATCATAGAATCAGAGAAGAGATATTCTATTTTTGAAGGAGAAGGGGAAGTGGTTAAGGGAAAGTAATAGTGTTTTTTAATGAGTTTCTTGTTAGGTATCCAAAGCTTTTTTTCAGAAATTAGAAGAAAATCTTTTGATACTGTAGATGAACTTTAAGGGCTGTACATGGTGTCAAGGGCTCAGATTGCACTATACAAGCCCCTGAAGCTGCACAAGAACAACTTTTCCTTTTTAAACTGTGTGGTGAAACACACAGGTCTCCAAACCTGTGGCACAAATGCCCATAATAAATAGAAAATTATTCCTGACAGGCCAGAAGCAATATCTAAAATCATGGTAGAGACTTCCTAACAGGGAAGTCAGAGCACTATGGCATTAGTCAGCTCATAGGGGTCAGGCATAGTTTTGAGCAAGGTAAATCCATTCAGTATGAAGATAACACATATGGAAGATAGACAATCAATTTCTTTTTGCTTTCAGAAAGAAGAATCTGAATAAAGGCAAGGAAAATATTTCTAAAATTACTCAGACTTTCACAGATCAATAAGTTTATTATAAATACTTCTGTAGATGTTACTGATCATAATGCTTCAAACATGAGTACAAAGACAGATTTACAAAAAGCAAAGGTGCATTCTTCCCAAAGATTGATCCAAGGTTAAAAACTTGGTTGTAGCATCTGTGTTATCTAGGACATATTTAAGAGAAGACAAGAATAAGAAGAAATGGAAGATGGAGATCATAAAAGCATACACTGCTTTGGGTTGGAAAGCACCTTTAAAGGTCACCTAGTCCAGCTCTCCTGCCACAAGCAGAGACACCTTCCAGTAGATCAGGTTGCTCAAAGACCCATCCAACCTGACCATTAATGTTTCCAGGGATGGAGCTTCTACCACCTCTCTGGGAAACCTGTTCCAGTGTTTCACCACCTTCATTATAAGAAATTTCTTCCTTATATCTAGTCTAAATCTACCGTCTTTTCATTTAAAACCAATACCCCTTGTCCTTTTTGCAACAGGCCTTGCTAAAAAGATTGTGCCCATCTTCATTATAGACCCCCTTTGAGTATTGAAAGGCTGCAATAAGGTGTGTGAATGTTTCCAAGGATAGGGCTTCTACCACCTCTCTGGGCAGCCTATTCTAGTATTTCATTAAAAAAAGATTTCTTCCTTCTATTCAATCTAAATCCACTCTTAGTTTAAAAACATTCCCCCTTGTATTAGAACTTCAGGTCCTGGTAAAAATTCTTTCTCCTTCTCTATAATAAACCCCCTTATATATTGAAAGACTGCAACAAAGTCTGTCTAGATCCTTCTCTTCTTCAGTCTGAACAACCCCAACTCTCTCAGCCTTTATTCATAAGAGAGGTATTCCAGCCCTCTGATCACTTTTGTGGTCCTCCTCTGGACACACTCCTACAGGTTCATATACTTATTGGGCTGAAGACTCCAGAGCTGGACACAGTATTCCAGGTGGAGTCTCATGAGGGCTGCAAGTACACACTGTTGGCTCATATCCAATTTTTCATCCACCAGAATCCTGAAGTCCTTCTCTGTAGCGCTGCTTTTAGTCAATTCATAGAATCATAGACTGGTTTGGGTTGGAAGAGACCTTTAAAGGTCATCTAGCACAACTCCCCTGCAGTGAGCACAGACGTCTTTAACTAGATCAGGTTTCTCAGAGACCTGCCCAACTTAACTTTGAATGTTTCCAGGGCTGGGGTATACACTATCTCTCTGGGCAACCTCTTCCAGCATTTCATTACCTTCATTGCAAAAAATTTCTTCCTTAGACCTATAGAAATTAATCACCCTGATACAGGGGATTGACCCAACTGAGGTGCAGGACCTTGCACTTGGTGTTCTTGCATTTCATGAAGTTCACATGGGCCTTCTTCCCAAGCCTTTCGAGGTCCCTCTGCATGGTATCTGTTCCCTCAAGCATATGAGTTGCACCACTCAGTTTGGTGTCATCCAGCCAATTCCTTATCCATCAACTCCATCAAGTCCACCCATCGAATACATACCTTTCCAATTTATAGGCAAGAATGTAGAGCTAGAGGGGAGAAGGGGGGGGAGGTTGGGAGAGGAGGAGGGTAGAAGAGGGTGGGACACATATCAAAGGCTTTACAGAATCATAGAATCACAGAATGGTTTGGGTTGGAAGGCCTTCTAGTCCAAACCCCCTACCATGGGCAAGAACCTCTTTCACCTGGATAGGAAGTACAGGTAAATGATACGATTAATAAGATTTTGCAGTTACCATCTGACTAATACAAGGGTGGTAGAGAACTATTCTGAAAACACAGATTACCACATGCTCACCTCATGATATTTGAGAGGAGCACTAGCGTGGCTTAATTTGTAATTAATACTTGCTTCTAATCCATATGGGAATGAAATGCATTGCCTTTTATTTAGATACTTCATTGACCTTTACTACTATAATGTTGAAATGTTAGATATATAAACTACAGAAAATCTAGAATCCAGAAAAAATACTTAAACATCAGTATATTCAGACACATAAATAAGAAAGATTTTGGAATGATTACTTTTTGTTTGTTTGTTTTCTGCTCATAGTGAAGACTCCATGTAGCTGAAGGTATTCATAAAGCTTTTAATTCTTAAAGCTAATTTTAAAAGAACCAAAAATATGTTTGCCAATCATTATCAATTCCAAGACATTGTAAAATTTAGATATATAAAGAATTATCATATGACATTTGCAACTCTGAACTTTTATTCGCTTTCTATTCCTTTGCATCTGAGGTATCTAAGGTAATATGAGCTAAGAAAATGATGACTCAAAAATTAATATCAAAATATCTCCCCTCATTTCTTCTCCTTCAGGTAAAAAATTTGGCCATTGTCCCTGTAAAATCATCAAACATGAAAATTGTAAAACCTGGATCCTATTTTATTTTTATTGGTACAAGCCAAAATGAAAGACACATTCTTCTTTTAAGGACAATAAGTCCATTCGGCAGTGCACTGTATAAATTTCCTTCCTAAATGAATTTTAGGGATCTTGAAACAATAGTTATCTAATAATGTACCTCTCCAGCTCAAATATGTATTATCACATATGGCAATTTCAAAGGTTCTTGTGTACCCTTTGATAAATGCTGAGTCATGACACAGTTGAATTAGAAAGTGCTTTGCTAAAACTTAGCTATATTTTTGAAAAAGAAAGGTGTTCTTTTTGATAAGCTGATTACACCGTAACTATATTCTTCCTCTCCCTCCTAGTTAAGTCTCTTGTGACCATTGATTTCCACGAAAGATATACGGACAATTCAGCATTCTCAGCTTATCCTTATGACTGGGAGAAGAGATGCTATATAGCTTAGATGAGGTTATTCATGAGAGAGATTACATTGTTTTGCGTGAGGAACAGATCAGAAAAGTATTACTGTACTGCAGTTCTCACAGTGCTACATCATTGACACCGAGGCCTACATGACATGACTGACAACTGAATGCAGCTGTGTTAGCTTATTGGGTGTTGGTGTCTGTGTATGACAAATTTAATTTTTAATATTACATACATTGGTCTCTTGATGCAGTCCTTTTAAAAAGCTTTACACAAAGGAAACAGGTATTTTGATATGACCAGTTGTTAATGTCATAGCTAATATGATTAGTGGTGTCTAGAAGATAAAAAGTTGTATTTGATACTTAATACAATTTTGTCCTTGGTCTTCCAGCAGCATTAACTGAGAATACTTAAATGTCAATTTATATTTAAATATTAGTATGAAAATCTATAGTCTTCCTGTTTAATCCTTATTTTTATTTGGAACAAAATCCTTGCAGTGAAGCTTGAACAGGTATCTAACAATATATACAAACTTTTTATAAATTGGACATAAAAATCAGCCCCCAACCTGTACTGATACATGGGGTTGTTCTTCCCCAGATGAAGTACTTTACACTTGGCCTTGTTGAACTTCATTAATTTCTGCTGTGGTGGTGGAGGGGGGATCTGTAGCAGACTGGTGAGCAGAACCAGGGGGACTGAAAGTAGAGATCTCTCTCTGTCTTAAATTCTGTAAACTTCAGGCTGTAAGAACTCCATTTCTTTTCCTATTGCTCCAAAGCAGAGGACTTTCCTGAAACAACACCCAGGAGAACTGGACATGTTTCCTCCACTCCCCAGCTGGGCAATGGATTTGCTGCCAGCAGGAAAGAGAAATGTGAGGAAGGTTGAGTAAAGCTGAGTGTTCAAATGGCAGCAGCAAGGCTGCATGGGGGCTCTGGCTGCCCTAGCTGCCCATGCTGCCTTTGCTGCTTATGTCCATGGCCACTTCTACCCACATGTCCATAGGTCTATATAAACACATGTTTGTATAGGGGTAACTTTAACTACTTCTACAATATACCCCAATTCAGTACACTGGAGGAAGAACCTTATTATTAAAATCTAAAAAGAAAGAACCGAAATTCTAACATGTACTATTAACAACCAGAAAGCAAAAGCGTACTA
>JANHGN010007350.1:33381-44919 GCA_024605025.1 Megaceryle maxima | reverse complement strand
AAAAATCTGGTGCAAAACACTTGGACTTGGTGAGTGGTTTCGTATAAGTGTTAAAAATGGCCTAGCTGGAAATGTAAAAAAGACAAGTCATGATTTATCTCATGGCTTTAACAACAACTAGTTTGATTTTTTGGTAACAAATGCTACAAATACAAAATCCTAGAATAGAGAGTTGAAAAATGTCTAGTGCTTATTTTAGCTCTAAGAAAACTATTTTTTTGAGGTGAAGAGCGTCTGCAGCTCCTGATGATTTCAGAAGGACATTACCTCCAGGATTTGAACAGCATACGATGGAAACAGTTAAATGCGAATCCTTCATCACATAAGTCAGCACTAAGAAACTGATCTCATGTTTATTTATGTCCCTAGTCGAATCTGTACACATTTCCTCTGTGAAAGGTAATAAATTGCCTCAGCTAGAGTCTTCAGCACCAAGCTTTTAAGCAACACGATGCCCCCAGTCCCTGTGGCATTGCTTGTAGCCTAAAGAGGTCACTTCTGCAGCTGAGTGGGGTGGAAGAGCTGCTGCAATGTCTCCCACACTCCACCTCTTCAGGGCCACCTTTTCCCAAGGGCTGGCAGGACCACCAGTCTCTCAGGAGACCGTGTTTGTCTGTACTGTGCTTCTCAGGTTATCAGACCCTGCAGCTATCTCATTGGCCAGCCCTCAAGCTCTGCTCTTAAGGTAGAGAAATGAAAGACCTAGGGTCATTGTAGATCAGTGAAGTGAATCTGTAAGTGAAATATAAAGAACTAATCCATAAATATCAGTGAAAATGGAATAATTTGGCACGATCAGCAAGTCCATCAAATTAATACAGTGCCTTTTACCAAGGTTTAAAATCAACTCCATTACTTACCAACATTTTGTGTTTGAACACTAGCAACTTGTACCTATAGCATGTGTACAGTGTCCAATCCTAATTTCTTGCTTAGCCATCCAAGAATTCCTCAAGGATCTGGGAAGAAAGACTCATTAGTATCTCCAATTCTGAGAGCAGTTGTTCTGTATTTTTAAGTCGATCAGTGTTTCCAGTAACTGGGAGGGCTATGAAAGTGGAGACACAGTTGGTAACACTGTAATTATAGTTACATTCCATAATGTTTTATTTAAATTAACTTTTTTCTTCTCCACTCTAAGCAGTTACTCTGTTATCTTTATGATGCAGTCCTGTGGTTTCTAAATTAAGGCCCACAAAATGCTGCAGGCTGATTGTCCCGGAGCTGGTCCATGGGTTGCACCAGGCTACAGATTCAAACAGTCCCCCCCACTAACTGATACAAAGCTTTATGTCCCACTGCCACAGGGCCTGACATGTTAGATGTGTACCCTGGCATGTGATGGGCCTTGTTGCTGCTTAGTAGTTCCACCCACACAGAAGTTAAGCCAGATTTGGGAACCACTCACCTACTCCATGCTTGTTCTCAGAGGGATATGGCTTTGTCAGTATTTTACAAAGAATTAGCCCTAAGGCATGGCACTGGAGAAAGAAGTATTTAATTGGTTCAGAAAGAGCCAAAACATGCTCCCACAGCAATTAAAGGAGGTTTTGCCATTGTTTTATGAAGTTGGAAGAGATTCAGAGCACCCTGCAATGGCTGCTTGGGGTTATGGGAGTTACGATTATGGTTTCTACTGCTGTTCTTTGACTTGCTGCTTGCTCCAGGTGCATAATATTCAAAAAGTCATGGGTTTGATGTATGAAATAGAGGCAGGCTTGGGAAATGGAGGGGGATGGAATGGGGACTCCAGGTGCAACTTCAGCCCAAGAGGTGGAAGGGATATGTGGTACCTTTCATCTACCCAACTGTTGAGCTAACCTGAAATTCTGTAAAGATCTTCCCTCCATAAACTCACCTGTATTTAGTAGAGAAAGGCTTAATCGTGGTGGTACCAATGATGGTTATGTTGGTGTCCAGAAGGTTTGGGGCATGGCATCAAAGCTTTTGTCCATCCTTGTCGTAGTCACACTGCCTTTAACATAATCAATCTCATTAATATAATCACCTTCCTCAAACTCTATAATTCAGTGTGGAAAGAGCAGTAGAAGCTATCTTATCTCCAAATAGGTGGAGGAGTCATTGTAAGGACTGAGCCTGGGTCTCCTAAGGTCCAGGCTTCAACTGAAATCACCAGACAACTCCTGCCCTCTTTCTCTGCAGCTGCTGATCCGGAAAAACCTGTGGTCATAATCTGGTGTTAATCTCTTCAGATCAAATAGCTTTGCTCTTAACAAAATAATCCTATAGAATGGCTTGGCTCTCAGATGAGAGCAAGAGGAAGATCTGGGCAGGGTATTACAGTCAGGACACAGCACCAGGAAATTAACCTTTATTATGTGTGCTCTGGCAACACAGCACACTACTCAGAAGTGATGTTTGTGGCACACACACCACTGTTCTGTCTCTGATTTCTTAATCCTTTGTCCATCACAGTTTGGTTGGGGAGTCTTCTTAGGGGAAAGTAAGGCTAATTTCTAGGCTCGCTGTAGAGAGAAAAAAAAATAAATAAAAAATCTGGCTGTGAAGTTTTCCTCCTTTCTCTTTTCAAGCTGACAGATGAGCTGACTTTTCTGCCCTGCCTGTCTCTGTTCACTTCTGGAGCGAGCGTGTCAGGTGAGGCAGAAGTCAAATGTATCAAGGGTAAGTTCATCATCAAATAGCTTGATCCCCTGACACCCACTGTCCTCTTCTGCTGACAGTACTGCACGGATATGAGGCCAGGACCACCAACATGCCTCCTTTTTGGAGCTCAGGGCAGAATAGAAATGGTTTTGTGCGTCATCACTGCCACCCAGACCCACAGAGCACAGAAGAGAAGAGTCACTTTGAGACCAGCCTGCTTGCCAAGTGGCAGCATGTTAATAAGTCTGTGGATTAGCAATCTGGTGTTTAAAAGCATTATCATATTTTTGCCTCCAGCTCTAGGAAGCTGGTAGTGGTAAATCCAAATCTGAAGCAGCAGCTTTGGGTCCTTTCTCATTTAAAGATTAAATACCAGACTATAAGTGAAACGCTTTGGTGGCTGGTCTTTAGCTGTTTCCATTTCCTCTGGCCAAATCTAGATTAAAAAAAAATAAATCTGGAGTCATGACCCAAAGCAAAATCCCCAGCCACTGATGAGTCGCTGGCATACTTCATGGCCTCAGGGAAACTCTGTTATGCTGGTGAATTCCCAGATTTTATTTTAGGGTATCATAAAAGTGATAATTGGAGGACCAGTCTCTAAGGATCTGTTCCACAGAAGTGATTCTCAGAACACCTTATCTGCTAACAGTAGTGCTCGCTGAATGGGCAGTTAGCTCTCACCCCTCTTTGTGAAGTCTTTTTCTGAGCATGGCCAAAAGGAGGTGCATGAATGGCAGATTGGTAATTTACAGCAAAAAAAAAAAAATTAAAAAAAAATCCCAAGAGTCTTTTCAGGAGAAAATGAAAGCATGCTTTCAATATGTGAAGGTCTCGGCCAGCTTGAGATACCCATATTTCAGATACAGTGCAGATGTGAGCTGCAACTTTCAATTCAGTCAATACATTAATGCTAAACTTTGTTGAAGCCACCGGCTCTCTCTCTCCAATGGATTTCCTAGAAAAACTATTTATTTTACAGGATCTCTCTGTTCCCAAATACATATTTGTTTAAAATTGTGGGAAAACGTTTGGCGAGGCTTGTTCAGAACTGGACCTTTGCTCACTCACAAGGTTCATGAACCTTCACAACTCTCTAGATGAACTCAGCCTGACTTTCCCATGTATAACCAAATCCCAGTCCAGGTCAGTCTCATTTGGTTTCACGTTTCACTACAGACATTTCCTTACAGCTCAAGTTTTAAAGACCTGAGCATGAGACAGATGCAGGGGTCCTATAAACACAGTCATGATAATAGTTGTGCATCTCATTTGTGGTATTGGATGCTGACATGTATTTCCCTGTAGCAAAATCCCGGAGTAACTGTGATGTGAATTAGTAGCAAAGCAGAAATAGAAGACAAGTGTTTATTGTTCATATGCTAAAATAATTCCACCAAAGTTTGATTTACTCCAAAACTCTGTTTGGTCTAAGGCATTGCAAGTTTGCAAAAATACCCAAACTATTGAGGGAGGCAGCTCGGTTTGTTCTGAAATGACCACAAAAGGGCAAAGACATTGGTGAGAAATGTACGCTGTAATGCATAGTATATGAAGTCTGCCAAAAAGTCTGAATTAGACAATTCTCTCATGCTATTTCCTTATAAGAGCCCAAAGAGGCGGTGCTTTATTCAAGAAGCGTGACTCAATCCTCAGAGGAGGATGCTCAAATGGAAAACAGATCGAAGGAGGGCTCTGCGGGCTATGCTGCTGCAGGTCCTGTCCCTTGAAGTGAAAAGCAGAGAAAGGGAGGAAAAATGGGATCGGTAACAAATGATGTGATGGCAGAGTGTCAATCAGAGCTGAATTTCATCCTGGCCCTGTAGTACAGTGACGCTGGGAGTGCTGCTCCAGAGAAGGCTGCGTCAGCACTTTGTTTAGCTTATACACCAATTTATTATCCGCCCTTTGCCTGAGGCTGATTTTTCTAGGAGTTAACCTGGCAACAGCTCTCTTCATGTATTTTCAGCTAGTGTGTAGCTCAAGAGTTGTTTAACCCCTCACCCCTGCAGCCTCAGTCCCAGCTTATCCTACCACGGCACCAATTTCCTTGGAGTGTCTGGGGTTGTAAGCCTGAAGTCCAGGCTCTATAGCAAAGACAAGGGTTTGTGCAGAGCTCCCTCATCCTCAGAAAACACCTGCACCCTCTGCCAGCCCTGTCCTTAGGCTCGAAGTCCTTCAGTAGCTGAGAGAACCATTGAAGCTTGAGGCAGTTTCCAGCTAGTCTGAATACAAACATTGTGGGTGCCAAGGACAATGATTTACAATCACAGGCAGCAAAATTGTCCTACCTAATTAGTTACTGCCTGTCAGAAAAGCTGGAATAAATGTGTTGTCTTCATCCAGGTTTGTTGTGAAGTAAAATGTAATCACTTAAAATCCCCCAATGGGACCTGAATGTAGTCAGCTTGCCTGGTGGGTGATGGCTCCTTAACCCATGATGACTTGATCAGACCAAGCCGAGAGAACGAGCAGCAACCAATTGCTTGAAGGAGATGCTGTTCTTCCCAAAACTCTGGTGTTTCTTACCTAGGAAACTACAGCCTCACTTGTGGTGTGAAGCCTCTTGCTTAAATTAGTTCCTGTGCCTAAAGTTTGGAGCATGGTAAACATGTCACCAATTCTTAAAACATCTCCCAGGACCCATATACCAGGAAGCCTGACTTCTGTGTCAGACAAGCTGGCAGAAATTTTAGAAATAGTAGGCACTTGGATAAAACTGATAATTTTGGGAGGAGTTAGCAGGACATCTGTAGGGAGAAATCACACTTCACAAATCTGTTATGACTATTTGAACTGTCAAACATCCCTTAGCTAAGGCTGAGCTGACTGACAGGGTCAGGAGGCTTTTAAGGAGACCCCTCACTGGGAGGGAGAGACTTTGTCAATTACAAACTTATACAGCAAACAAAAGACAGGAAGAAATTCTGGGATTTTGCAGTGAAGTGTTTACAAACACTCAGGAGTGTGGCAGGGAAAGTGATCACATTTGCTAATAATACATCAATATTTAGAACTAAAGCCGACACCAGATAGACTGAGGGGTATTCAGTAAAACCGCAGATGAGATCTGGTTGTGTTAGATGCAAGGTAAAGCAGCCAGGGGAAAGGGACCCCAGCCACGAGTCCATCCAGTTATCACTGCTTCAGAAGGTTTACTCTGGATTGGCCTGTACATTAGCTTAGTGTTCATTAGAGACCAAAAGGTAGGACTCAGCACAGACAAATAGCAAGCAGAACAGAAAATGCTCAGTGTGATTATAGAGATCCCTGGGATTCTGTGCAGCTCCGGTCATCTTGTCACACGAAGGATATAGTGGAAAGACACAGAGGAAGAAAACAAGTAAAGGAATGGGTGCCTTGAAGGGATATGAGAAAGGGTTTTCGATCACATGTGGCATGAAGGATGCCACATAGAAGCTCCTCATCAGGGACTGCAGATGTAAGATGATTCAGGGCAGGTCAGGTTCAGGGAGGAGTCCATCCATGCTGCTGGTGGTCCCTGACCCACTAGTGGCTTCAGGGAGGTGGGCATGTGAAGGGAAGGGCTCCCCTCACTCTCTAGCTATGGGCATTATATTAGGTTTGATGGGCTTTTGATTTGACCTCAAAAAGAGCAGTTTCTATGATACTTTCTACCCTGTGCCATGTGTTTACCTGCCATTAGGGTCAACTCATATGCTTTTTTCCTAGCTGGAGACCTTACAACACTGGCCTGATCCAGCACCTTGCCATGATCATCTCCTAAAGACAATCCTCCCCTTTGCCAGCACAGATTGCCCTTGGTCCTTCTCAGTCCAAGATATATGTGTTAGCGAAGGCTCTTTACTTCAAGTGTTTAAGCTAAAGGGCCATGCTTGCACTGAAATGCTTTTGGCAATCAGCAAACCACCGCTGCTCAAAGGAAGGTGGTGAGAAGCTAAGGGTGCTGTTGTATTTTTATGCACAGCTGCAGGAAGGAAGAGACTTCCCAGGAGCAGGTATATGAACCTGCACAGGTTTATAAATCAATCCACCTCTTGGCTGGGAGCTCCCATTCTGGTTGTCCTGGTTTGAGTGAGAACAGAACTAATTCTGTTCAGTGATTTTTCTTTTCAGTTCAGTTCTTCTAAGTAACATCACTGTCTGCAGTCAGCAACCTGTTTGCACAGACAGTGTCTGCTGCTGGCAGTGAGAACACCCCACCTTTAGTTAGTACCCAGGGTTGATGTGCAGACCAAGGCCACTGCTGGATCCTGTGCACCACACTGGGGGGTGCAGAAAGTGAAAGGCTGCACCTGCAGGGAGGAGTGGACAGGGCAGGTGACCCCAAACTGACCAACGAGGGATTCCAGCCCATATACGTCATATACTGGATAAAACAGAGGGATCTGGAGGGTCTATAGGTTTTTTTAGGGGGTTTTTTGTTAGCTTGCTAGTTTTGCTTGCTCACTTGCTTGCTCGCTCGCCCTCTCTCTGGGGGCTCCCAGGCTTCTCTCCCCTCTCGGATCGCTTTTCCAGCTTTGCTCAGCTTGGCTCAAGTCCTCTTTTGGTTCCTTCCTCGGAGCATCCCAGGAGGACTCTGTCCATTCTGCCTTCGATCCCAATTGGTGTGTTCCTGAATCAGATACCAGAATCCAGCTCCCAAACACAGCTCCCATCTGCTGCAAGGCCCTGTCTGGGACCCTCCAGTGCCTGCTCCACAGCATCAGTGGTGACAGTGATGGAATTACCATCAGGGGAGTTGGGTTTGATACTGGTTTTGTATATATTTGTACATATTCTATTTTTATTATTTTCATTCAAGCTGTTCCAGTTTCCTTTTCTAATCACCAAGTCTCTCTCCCTTGTTCCCTTTCTCTTCCCCTTTGGGGAGGGAGGGGGGTTAACAGAGAGAGTCTGTTATTGGTCTAAGTGGCCACCCTGACCCTAAACCATGACACTGGTAAAGAAGTTTTAGGTTTATTTAAATCTGTGCCCAGCCAGTACATACTTCTGATTTATAAAACAAACACCCATACAAGCTGGATAAGGTTATCTACCCTTCTTAACTGCAACGGTTTACACTCTAGGCCAAGCTCCTGTGGAAAACCTTTGCTGGGAAGTCCTAAAATCTGGTGGCAAATGAGTTTATGCCATGAACTGAGGGCAGATATTTTTAGAGCAATAAATGAAGCATCTCTTGTGACCAATCTCACCATGAAAGCCCAACAAAGCAAGTGGTGGATCTTGAAAGAGGATCTGGCCAGATAAAGGAGTATTTGATGATGGGGGGAGAGGTTTGGGGTTGTAAGGGCTGTGTAAATACCAGCAAAACCCAGTACTAGAGGAGAGAGCTATTTTACTGAGACAGTTGGGGTGGTTCAGCCTGGAGAAGAGAAGGCTCCAGGAAGACCTTCTTGTGTCCTTCCAGTACTTAAAAGGGGCCTATAAGAAAGATGGGGACAAGATTTTTTAGCAGGGCCTGTTGCAATGGGACAAGGGGTGATGGTTTTAAACTAAAAGAGGGGAGATTTAGATGAAAGAGAAGGAAAAAATTTTTTGCAGTGAGCATGGTCCCCTGGTTGCCCATAGAGGTGGTCGATACCCCATCCATGGAACCATTCCAAGTGAGGTTGGATGGGGCTCTGAGCAACCTGTTCTGCTTGCAGATGTCCCTGCTCAGTGCAGGGGTGTTGGACTAGATGACCTTTAAAGGTGACTTCCAACCCAAAACAGTCTTTGATTCTATTATTCTATGATTTTAGCTACTTCTATACTGTGTCACCTACACCATTGTTTACAGAAGCTCAGATGTGTCCCCACATACCTCCAAAGTCTTTCACCTAGCTGCTATTTCACAGAAATTTTCTAGTACTGTTAACAGAGGGGTTTAGCTTTTCCAAAGAAAAACATACAAAATTTCACCATAAATGACAAAAGTCCTGAAATAAAAGGTTAAATAACCAGGAGTGAGTGGCTTAGTTTCCAGAAAGCAGGTGCTTCAGGGCTGCAAAGGAAAGAAACCCAAATTGTGAGCTAAGTTGGAGCACTGAAGCTGCATGCAGGAAGATATCCAGTGATTGTTGGAGAATAGCTTGTGTTGGTCACTGACCAGGATGATTGCATGCTACAGTTATTGCTCTTCCCAGATATCAACCACACACTACGAGTTAGTGGCCAAAATCAATTAGGAGCGATCACGTCACACCACAGAAGGCAAATACACTGTCAATCTTTCATTGAGCAACAGTGCTGCTTATTAGCTTATTGGGGATGGAATAGGAGTAGCAATGGGTGAATAGTTCATGACAGATTATTTATGCATCGAATTTCCTCCCATTTGGTCTGCCTGCAAATAGACCTTGACTTTCTCTGATATATTCATAAATCAGAACTACTTGGTAATTGATATTGGTGGCACAGCTCATTTGAGAAGGTTCCATTTCAGCTTCTGACATCTGAAAGGTTGGCTGTTTTTTTAATGACTCTGAACTCTCTCTATCCAAAGGTTTCAAGGGGGTCTGTATCACGCTGGAGATGTCTTGCAGGGGCCTGTATCATGCCAAAGATGTTTTAGGGAAGCAGTACGGTGAAATACAGAGGGACCAGTGCCAAGAGCAGAACCCGTCCACTTTGTCTTCTTTTGAGCTCAGTGCTTTCATCCCTGAACTTGGCATCCACAGCCACATGCAAAGCCTGATGGCACCCTTGAGTGCCTTCCCACTGACCCCTATAGGTTTTGGGTCAATGCTCGATCTCCTCACTCCTCTGTCTGTGATATCCCAGTCTGCTTTCATACAAATGAGTGGTGAGGTCACATGTTCAGGCCCTCAAGTCTGAAAACACTGAGGTGAAGACTCATTTCAGTCAGGGGAAATAGAGCAGAAAAGTATTTGGCCCTAGTCAGAGACAAGGGAGAGGAGAAGATGAGCTGGGCAAGAGCCCACATGTGCTTAAACAGAGAGCGTCTGATGTTTCGCAGACGTGGGGAGGAACGCTTCACGAGATGCGGCCCATGCTGGATGAGCTGTTACAGCTCTCGCTTCAGAATAAAAGACCAGCTCTCCAGAGAAAGTCACGTGCTCACACAGAAGGGACAGGGAAAGAAGCCACTTCTCCTAAGCCTACTGGGTTAACTCTCAAGCTGGATAATGCTCATCCTTGGCCTGTGTAGCTGGGACTTGCAGTGCTGAGAAGTGACCAACTTGTTCCTGACTTCTAGGAAGAGCCATCTCCGAGGCAGTCCTGGCATGGGTATTGCAGGCAGCTTCTGTTGGTGGTCTAGGGAAATTACTGACTAGACACGGCCACTGCTGCATTTTCTAGAGTGTCACAATTTGGGGTCATTTTGATGAAAGTCTGGTTGCATTTGAAGAGTTTTATTTATCCCCTCCAGCAGTACGAAGGACCAGTAGACTGTCTGCAGCATGTAGAAAGTTCAGGGTCGTCTTGACCCAAGTTGTGAGTCATACTGCCCAAAAAGTGTCCAGCTCCATGATCAATGTGTTTGTGATTGCCCTGGTCCAGCCCTGAAGGCAAGTAGGGGCCTAGGACAGTCCCAGAGAGGCAGATGTCACAAACACAACACTCCAGAGACACTTTCTGAGGTAGCTTGAGAAAAGTACTTTTGCACTTTGGGCAAAACTGTGAAGGGCAGGAATCTTGGCTGTGGACAGAGAGGTTGTGGAGTCTTTTCTGGAGAGATTCCAAACCCACCTGGACAATGTGGTCCTGGGCACCCTGTTCTAGGTGACCCTGCTGAAACAGGCGGGTTGGATGAGATGATCCCCAGAGGTCCCTTCCAACCCACACCAGTCTGTGATTCTGTGACACATGCCCTGGCTGCTAAATGGGATTCAAATGCATTAGGTTCAGTTCTCCCCCACCTCTCTTCTCCACCACCCAATTAGAAAGCTTTTCTTATAGGGTGAGGTCTGACTCCTGGCCCTTGGATCCTGCCTGTCTCCAGAAGTGGAGGGAGGAAATGACTGTCCCTAGTGACGCAGCCATGAGCAATTGTACAGGTATCACTGGGATGCTCCAGGAGCTGCAATTTATAGCAGGTACTTATTATTTTATGATGTTGGATTTCATTCTGTTGTGCTGAGGCTCAGCAGCTGATATTGTACCTTTTTTTTTCCACCATCCTTTTTGCAGGGTTTTGCCAGCCAGAGTCTTTAGTCTGAGGGCGAGTTGTTGGTAGCCAAGTGGCAGATGTCCTAATTGAGTAGTTGGGTGGTATAATGAGATTGCTCAAGAAAAGTGGAAATTACAGTGTTACTGGGAGGAAAAAACAGGTTGCTTGAAAACTCAAAGGTGTTTAGGAGACTAAGAGGGTTTGGAATACTTGGACTTGACCCCAGAGAAGGCTTAAGTGGTAAGACTGAGGTGTGCAGATGTATGTGACTGCTTCTGGGGTTCTGTCTGTTTGTGTCTCTTTAGTCTCTCCAGTAAGACAAAATTGGTCCATGACTCTGTGTGGGGCAGCCTTTGTGTGTCCTCCATGCAGAGGTGCATCTTTGGTCAAGCATAGGCACAAAGGTGGTGTGTAAGTGGCAATGAAGTGCAGTAAACATAAGTAGAAAGGGCTGACTGCTGTGGTAGATGTTTATGATAGCCTGCCACCAGGAGATGGGAGTATTTTCTGAAAGGCAAAGTTTTCAGCAGGATTTAAAAGCAAATAAAAGGAGCCCTTGAGAACTCCCAAATCCTACAAATCTGTAAGCTCAGTGAGAGAGAAAAGCAAGTTCACTTAGATTGTGGTGACAAATCAGCTATAAGGAGATGGAAGAAGCTGCTCATACTGGCAAGCCCTTCAAGAGCATGTAGATTACCCAAGCTCTCTTTAAAAAAATAAACAAACTTAAAAAAAAAAAAAAAAAAAAAAAAAATCATCACAGCTGCCTTTGCAGGGAGGTTCTCTGTCAGGAAGTAATGAGATCTTGCTGTCTG
>JANHGN010007350.1:10807-29870 GCA_024605025.1 Megaceryle maxima | reverse complement strand
GTTGTTTTTGTGTTGTTTGTTTTTTTTTTGTTTTTGTGTGGGGGGGGGGGGGGGGGGGGGGGGGTTGGTTCTTTTGTGTTGGTTATTTTTTTTCCCTGCAGGTTGGATCCCAGCCTGCCTTCCTCACCAAGAGCCACACTGTGGTCTTGGAATGGGAATTTCGGTGCTGAGTTTATGGCCTGAAATTTTGACAATTGTTTTGTCATATTTGGTGGCTAAATAAATGGTTTGTCCAATTAATTACCAAGAGGATCTTGCTGATGGGGCTGTGGACAGTTTATTGTGAAAAGTTTGTGCACTTTTCAAACTGCTAAAAGAGAACATGACACTCCCTAAGTCCTCAAATAAATGAGACCTTATTCTTTTGTTGGAGGTGCTCCTGGTATAAACAAACAAGAAAGAAAGACAGGACAAGCCAGCCTGGGAGTGCCTGTCCTCTTTCTGAGAAGCCAGCTGAGTACTTAGTTTGGGTTCCTTGTGCTTGAGTCTTGCCGCTTCCCTCTTGCCACCAGACACAACGGCATGTGCTCGTTGACAAGTGCCCTGAATTGGGTGCCAAGGTTTGTCCTTTGAACTAAGTTTCAGTAACCTGGTGGTAGCAATGAGTAAGGTGTGCTGCAGACAGTAAGCACAGTAACTTCCAGGAATGTATCCCTCTGCCAGGTCCTTTCACCAATCTTGTAATGGCAAAGACCAGTGCTAAAGCAAAGTGAATCTAAACACCTATTCCATGCTTCACAGCATCTCTTAGTAGCTCAGCCATTACACCTTTATCACAACACATTCAAAATGGATTTTTAAATTATTTTTTTACCCTCAAACTGAATGGAAATCTAACAAATCCATACAGAAAAAAAATAATCTGTTGTTTTCTTTTATTGAAGTGGTAAAACTGCCTTGGTGATTCCAAATTGCTCTGCATATTTTTGGGGACAAATGCTTGTCATCCTTCTAAAACTTTTGGCCATAGAAACTTGTCAAAACCCCACTTGTGGACACAGGCGTTGCTTAGGGGTTGCATATTTTACTGATACGTGTGTGTGCTTTGCTCTTCATGGAGCATCACACAGTGTTCCTGTGGCCATGCCAAGCTTTGGGCTTGAGGGCACATCTGGTCCACAGGAAGGCACACTAGTGTGGCTAGCTGAATGGGGATTGCAGGGTAGGGTTGCTGCTGCTGGTATTCTGGAGGGGTGGTAGCTTGAAGGGGAAAAAGTACCATGGTGAGAAGGGGTGGGATCCTGACTCCCAACCATAGTTTCTTTTAGAATCCTACTCCAAACCTCCGCACCTGGCTCCTGTTGACCGTTCTGGATCTTCATGGCCCCTTATTTGTTTCTTGTTATACTGAAAAGGTGGTGGGTGGTTTTGTTTTGTGAGGTGTGTTTGGGTGAGTGGGGTGTTTGGTTTGGTGTTGTTTTTTCCTCTCTACATGGCCATGTCTGATCTGACTCTTGTGCTGTAGCTGATGGGCTAAACCAGAGATCCCTTCTCACTCACTATCAGCCTCCAAAGGATTTGTGAGGCCTGGGTGCTGTACATCAGACAAATCCATCCAGAGCAACAGGAAAAGCTCTCCTTCCTTACCACTTCAGTGTGTCTCCCCTGGCCTCTTATAACCACAGATCTTCTGATGCTTTGCTAAATGTGGTGTACACCCCACACCAGCAGCCAGCTGAGATGTCTGAGCTGAGCACTTTGCTTGCACAGATGTCCACTGGGTCTCTTTTGTTGTAGCATTTCAGGGTAATTTTCTTATATATATACTCCAAGAATTCACAAGCTGAAAGAAGTGAGACGTGGTTGGCTGTCGCCATGCACGATTTGTATGGCCCTTGGTGGGACTCCAGGGAGCTCAAGGAGCAAAGTCCTCAATCCCCAGTACCTCCCACGGAAAGATCCGGCCATTGTACCAGGGCGTACAACCCTCTGGAGATGTTTGGATGGGATTGGCAAGGGGGCTGCACCTGGGGGCAGCGCCTGGCCGGGCTGTGGTGGGGGAGTGCTGAAAGACGGCTGGGACCAGAGGAAGTTTAGGCTAGTGGGGAGGGAGCAGGGCAGCTGTCCAAGAAGATTTGAGACTCTGCCAGCTGCTAGCAATGGAAATCTTGCTGATAGGTGGCTATCAGCCCATCCTGCCGGGTTCAGCTTCCCTGCAGGCATGAGTCCTCCTTCCTGCTCATGGCCCCCAGCATGCTCTGCTCCCAAGAGAGCTGATTGCAGCTTGGCCCTTTAGGCAAGAAGATTACACCAGCATCAGCTGATGTCAAGATCTCATTCCCAAATGCTTTTCCACATGCTTGAGATGCGTTTAGCAGGTAAGGGAGAGCTGGCAACTGTCATGATTTGCAAAACACAAAGACTCCTCTGCTCTGTTTAGCTCCTTCCAGTTCATTTGACTCTGAGCTCCCCGTGGGCTTAACAAGCCATGTCAGCATCTCTGTGTCTCCATCCTGGCTTTAAACCCACCTTGTCAAGTGTTAGCACTGGTTTCACTACCTGAGTGTAGGATTGTCCAAGCTGAAAAGGTCGAGGCATTGAAAGCATCACACAGAGTTTCTACAGCCCCAGAGGACCAAAGGCTACTGACTCTCCTCCATGGGTGGGATGGAAGAGTATTTGAGGGAATTGCAGAGCTGTGTGTTTGGGGTGGTTTTTTTCTGCTGCTGTCTTGCAGGTATCTTGGAAGATGTACTAAGATGCTTGAGCAGGGGTTGTGCCCCATCTGTCCTCTATAAAAGGTGTGTGTGTTGTCAGGAGTCAACATGGCCTCAACCTCTGATTGTGAGCCTTTGAATACAGCAGAAGGCCTGGGAGCTGCACAACAGATAGCAATACACTTTTTTAGCTGCAGCTTCTTCCTCTTTTCCTTCACACTGTCTCTTTGCTCTGGAGAAACCAACCCGAGGCCATGAACCAGCAGTGAATGTTAACAAAACCAGCCTAGTAGCATGATGTGTGTTCCCTGCTGTGCCTGAGGCCCTGATGATAGGATTCTTTTCCAGCCACAGGCACTTGCAGAGGTCTCCACATGATGCTTTGGTTCCATCGAAACAGTGACCATGTGTCTAATGCAAGTTTCCCCGTGGCTTATGCGGGATACAAGGAGTTTTATGGGGAGTCCCAGGTGATGTTCAGTGCTTTGTGCTGACCCAATGCTGTTGTCCCTCACAGGCAGCACTAATTCAGCCAGCTGCAACCTGCTGCAGTCTGCTTGAGCTGCATGTGGGGCATGTGTGTGCTACAGGGATCTGAAGGGGTTGTTCTCACAGTTGGCCGTGAAGAACCTCTCCCATTCATCACTGTGGAGAAAATGCTTTTTGCTTCCCAAAAGCAGTGTTTTGCTCTTCTCTGGGGAAAGCTGAGCATGAAGGGCTGTTGACAAGTATGAATGCTGATATTACAGCCTTCTGTCTCCTGTGAAGGAATGTAGCTATGGGTAGGGCTCGAATTTGAACAAAGAAGAAATGACAATGGGCCTTATTCTCACATTCTGTTGAACTGGCCTAGTGAGTGTCCAGGTAGGGGGGAAACATGGTTGCTCTCCCCCTTTATCCAGTTCTGTTGGCAAACATTATTGCTTCAGCCCACATTCAAGAGCAATGCCTTGCCTCCTTGGAGCTCCACGCAGCTTACTGGTCTTGGGGCACAGCTGAAAGCACTTGAGCAACTGCAGGGCTGATGCTGCATCTGTTTCTGATAATGTTGTCTTAGACCCTTTCAAAGTGACTCTGGTCCAAGCAAGCATGCTAAGCTAAAGGTACAACTGCCTAGGAGACACTGACCACATCCACTGATGCCTTCCCTGTAGGCACTTGTAATCAGAAGCACTGGAGACAAGAAAACTTGCATTTCAGCCTACAGCCACTGATAGGTGAGACCTTATGTTTCCTCATGTGCAGTATGGAAGAGCAAATGAAAAAATGCCTTCTGAAACACTTCTTAAAAAACTCTTCTAATGTGAAATCTTTTCTTGGAACCTGGCCTCCTGCACTATTTCTAGGCCTGACTGTTGGTTTAGGAACAGCAGAATCTGGGGAGGCTGCTGATTATTTAATTTTTTTTTTCCTGTTTTATCACCAGTTCCCTGGATAAACTTACTCAATTTTTCCTTCCTGAGTATGAGGAATGCTAAAAGTTTTGCATTCCTGCAGAGACTGTCAGGGTCCATGCCAGTAGATGCTACTGGTAATGAAGGGCTGTGACAATCAGCTGCTGCATGTGATGAGAGATCCCTAATTAAAGAAGCTTGTTCCAGCCTCACCCAAGTGGAACCAGAAATTGCACTGCCCTGGAAAGCAGAATGTCACTGGCTGCCACACTTGTGGGGCTTTTGGACACTGTGTGAAGTGCATCTGACAAAAATCACCCAAGGAATGGGTTTGGAAGATTCTAGGCAGCTCCTAGAAGCTGTTAAAATGAAGAGGTGAGCCAGGGATAAGCAACCTTTCTGGATGAGGGGGGTTACATTAGATACAACCGTGTAGTTCTGCCATGGTTCAACATGGATCTGATACAGGGTTCTTCTTCCATCCCCTAAAGCCTAGCTACTTTCTTCCCCATTCTTGATTCTCAGCTCTGATGCAGGATTCTAACATGAATCAATAAGCTCTTGATATCCCTTTGATACTGACTTTTCAGGCTTCAGTGAGACTGGACATACAAATAGAAGTGCCATGAGAATCACAAGACCTGTGACTGAAAATACTGTATCACAGAACAGTGTCTCTATTGTGAGCGCAAACACGAAACAACAAGAAACTCATCTCATGACAATTAACTGTGTGGGCGTTCTTGTTTTTAAACACAGATTTCCATATGCAAGAGATGTGGGCAGTTCCCACTTCATTTATCTTTGCTATTGAGTTCATGTACAAACAACCCAAATTCCAGATACATTATTTCACGGTGATAAAGTGAATGAGATCCCATAACACATAGCTCCTTGAAGCTATGTTAAGTGACCCTAAAACTCTGAGGGGCATGTTCTGAACTGATGTAAACTGAAATTCATGGGATTATTCCTGATTCTTTCTATCTGTTGATTTAACCCTGGCAATTCCAGCAGAGCTGGGCCTGTTGTGAGACTATATCTTCCTTTCAGATTCCTTAAAGAAAGTGAGTCTGTATATCTGGAGGAGAGCCACGAAGAACACCTGTGGTTTGTGGATAAAGAACATATTATAGCATCCTTTAACACATAAGATGGGGGGTGGAATATACAACAAAAAGCTAAAGGACAGGCTCTGAATTACGTTCTCTGCATCTAATGACCTCATTCAGTCTTGTGAGGTGCTCAAGGGCATGTCTGGATGAGGGAAGCTGGAAGAACTACTATGATTCAGGAAGAAGTGGTAGAGCAACCTGTGTCTCACCAGCACACCTAGATACCAACAGCCAGGATTCTCGGTGTTATTTGCAAAACTAAGGGATTTTTTGAGGAGGGAAACAATGTAAGTTTTCCTCTTCCACCATGCTTTTCAAACAATTGAATAGGATCTCTGAAGTGAGAAGTCTTATCATAAATTATTGTTCTTGGCTGATTCTCATGTTCTGTTTCCAGCATGCAGTTCTTACTTAGTGTGTTTTCTCCTGTATCCAGATGACGTTATTTGTGATTAAATGAGAGAATACAAGGAAAAACTTAGCTGGCTGAGTAGGAAACCATTTGTCTCCCCCTCAATGCCAGGCAGGCCTTAGTGAGCTTTTGGATCAAGTTATTTCATGGTCCTCAAGGCTGCAACTGCTTCCAACAATACCCACTCTTACTGTTATTCCAATGATGACTAATTTTAGGAACAGATGTAGTGGGGAAAATTGGCTGAAGAGTGGCTCAAGAACACCTCAGACATTCCTGTTGTGGGTGCAGGACTCGTCAGCATGGCTCCAACGTAAAAAGCATCTCTCCAGTTGTATATCCTTTTTCCCAGCAGCTTTTGCTGAATCCAGAGAAACCTGGGTTAGATCACTGGCTTACAGGAGTCTTTTGCAAAGCATGATGCCAAGGCAGAGGGGTACATGGGGGAGGAAAAGAAGGTTCTGGGTATGCTGAACCTGAAGGGGGAATTCAAAGCTTCAGGCTGCCAAATTCAATATTGTAAGAGGTCTTCTTTCCCTAGAGAAGTTTCCCTGCCTCTCCATGAATACTGGGGCTGCTTCTCTGCCCTCTGACTTTTTCTACCAACTTCTCCAGCCCACCTGATTTTATACATCGGGTTTCTGCATGCTCCCCTAGGTTGTCCAGCCCTGGCTCTGGCTCCTCCTGCTCATGGCACTCCTGGAAAGGTTGAATTCTTATTGTCTCCTTTCCTTTCACAGTATCAGTGCCCAAGGAAAAACAATTTCAAATACATTAAAGGGGAGAAGAGCTTGCCATGACTGAACAACTGAGGTGTCCAACTGTCCTGCCAGGTAGTTCAGATGAACTGTGAAAAGTTGTTACAAGGGCAGTAAGGAAACCAGTGGAGTAGTTCCCAGCTGCTTTAAAGCCAGAAATAATGCAGAGTTAAAGGACTGGCTCTTCAGCCCTTTGGAGAAACAAGGGAGATCCTCAATAACAGTGGATGCAGCTCTCCACAAATTCAGGCAACAGTCCCAAGTTGCAGGCAGAACTGATCTTTCCTCTGTAGCAAAGGCTGAATTAAAACAAAATGCATGAGTGAGAAACTTAAGGCTTTTCCCCTACTTTCAAATCTAAAACTAAGCCAAGTGATGCATTTTTTCCACTGCATTTTTTTTTAAATGGATCTTTTTCTCATAGCTCCATTTCCTGAAGTGATTCTACTTCTCAAGGTCATCCTAAGGCTGCAGATCCTCATGGTATCACTCTTCCAGTAGCCTCCCTGGCCTGGTGGGCCTGAATCTGTCAGTTGTTATGAAAACTAAGCAGCAGCAATAGCTTGTCCCTGCACCCAGATGTGCTTTTCTTATTATTGTCAGTATCTCCAGCTTCTATGCTTTGAGGCTCACAGACTAGCATGTTGCTTCTGATTCTCCAATTAAAGATGGAGATTTGACCTCATGTTTCAAGGTTCAGAAGTTAATCCTGAGACACCGTGGCTGTATTTGATATCTCAGGAGCAGGATAGCATTTGCTCCCTGACTGAAGACTCTACTTGGGTAACTTCAGCTACTGGAAGCTGGATGCATGGTTTGCCTAACTCATTTAGGAGGCTGGAGCTGCATCCTGCAAGTGCCAGCCTTCATGCAGAGTGCCAGAAATTGGTGCAACTGCTTTAAAGGACTAGGGGCTAAATTGGTCCCTCAAGGTGGAGAGGAGCTGAATGGTTTCTTTGTACTCAGATGACAACTGGTTAACTCTATTTTAGGTTCACTTTTGTTCCTTACTGACTGTCTTCTCCCTATTACTCTCCATTGTTCTCTATATCAAATGACTCCAAACCAAAGACTAAAACCAGGAACTGCAGCAGGGGGAAAGCTAAGAGTCTGGCTCTGGCTGTCATGGAAGAAATCAATTGGCCTTTGTACTCTTGAGATAAATAGCACAGGGGGGGATAAGGGTTTCTGGCTGAAGTTTGTAAGTTCACAAATGTTATCTGCTTTCAGAAAAGCAAATATTTGATCAATTGTCCTGGATGGAAACTTTGGTGGGGTGAGGGAATATGTACACAATCTTGAATTTGTGCTGTCACTGTTCAGATGTGGTCAGGGATGTCTCTTTGGTTTGAACTGGTGTATGAAGGGTCTAATCAGCAGGATGTGAAATGCCCCTGACAGAGAAGGGGTGAGAAGTTCAGCACTAAAAAAAGAGAAGAACCCCTGCTTTGCCCAGAGAAGCCTCTAGCTTCTGCTTCCATAGAGATCTTCTGGGTGTAGGTAGGCATCAGTGTGTAGGTGTACTGAGGAGAGGAGTTAGGAAGAAAGAGAAGTTCATAGGATAAACAAAGAAGATGGAGACTCCCTTTTTACAAGAAATCACATAGAAAAGATGAGGGGTAATGGGTACAAGCTGCTCCTGGGGACATTCTGATTCACTACAACAGGGAATTTTTTCATACAGGTAATCAGCCATTGAAATAATTTCCCCAGGGAAGCAGTAGAGTCCCCAGCATTGGATAATTTGAGATTCACGGAATCACAGAATGTTAGGGATTGGAAGGGACCTTGAAAGATCATCCAGTCCAACCCCCCTGCCAGAGCAGGATCACCTAGAGCAGGTTGGACAGGAACGCGTCCAGGCGGGTTTTGAATGTCTCCAGAGAAGGAGACCCCACAACCTCTCTGGGGAGCCCTTTCTAGTGTTCTGTTACCCTCACCATGAAGAAGTGGTTTTTCTCATGCTTATGTGGAACCTCCTGTGTTCCAGCTTGTACCCATTGCCCCTTGTGCTATCATTGGTTGAGACTGAGAAGAGCCTGGCTCCTTCCTCCTGACACTCACCCTTTACATATTTATAAACATTAATGAGGTCACCCCCAAGTCTCCTCTTCTCCAAGCTAATGAGACCCAGCTCCCTCAGTCTTTCCTCATAAGCGAGATGTTCCACTCCTTTAATCATCTTTGTGGCTCTGTGCTTTGTTCCATGTTTTTGCTGCCAGAAAACAAGACAAGGCTGCTCCTTGCACTTTATTTCCTGAAGTCATTTCTATAATGGTTCCTTTATTAGAAGGGAAACATGGAAATTTACAGAAAGGGAATAAAAGCTCAGCCTAATCATTGTTGTTTACCAAATGTAGGGGTATCTCCAGTGGCTCAGAGCAAAGGTTAATTTTTCCCAGCACCCTTCCTCTACAAGTGACTAGGGTGCAGAGGGGAAGAACGCAAAAAGAGCACAATACAAGGTGAAGTGTCTATGGACTTACCCACCCCACATCCACCAGTCCAGCCTGGGAACCTCTGAAGCCCAAAGGCCATGTCTGCATCTTTGGTCTGGTTTAGCCTCTTGTGTATACTGAGATGACTACCAGATACCATATTACTATATGTTCCTTTTCTCCTTAACAGCATTTTGCATACCAGAAATTCTTTTGATAGCCTCCTTTTGCAAGGTTAAATAAAGTTAGATGTTAGTAACAATTAAATGAGTTATCATATTATTTTCCCCACAACTTCTTAGCAAGAAATGCATACTTTTATTATTACAGTAGGTCCTAGAGGCCAGATCACTCATTGTTTTAAATCGGGGTGTTTCCATTCAGAATTATGTGTTCCTTGCTTTTATCAACAAACAAGCTGAGAGTTGGCTCATGTAACAAACCCACACATGTGGGTGTAAACCCAGACAGGATAAAATAGTCTTTTGCACCTCTTATTGTGCCATTCTTTGCCTTCCTTCAGCTCCTGGTGAGAACTAAAATTTGACCAAATATGGTCTTGCCTACTACAAATAGAGACTCGGAACAGGGCTCCAACTGATGATACACCCTAAGCTCCAGTGACTCTGAAGCCTGCAAATATGTCAGAAACAGTGAGAAGAGCAAAGTTATGATAGGATTGGTTAGTGGCTGGTCTTGAGGAAATATCACCAAGATCTCCAGTGTTCACCAAGGGTATCAAATTCAAAGTACACTCTGAAGAGGACTAGAAGAAGTGACAGGGTGTTGCAGTCATCTCCCCACCATGCAGCTGAAGGGGGAGCCCAGGGAGTCTCTCTGAAGTGTGGAGATAGACCACATCCAGGGAATATTGCAAGCAAATATTGCAAAATG
Source organism: Megaceryle maxima (assembly GCA_024605025.1). Lineage (NCBI taxonomy): Eukaryota > Metazoa > Chordata > Aves > Coraciiformes > Cerylidae > Megaceryle > Megaceryle maxima. The sequence continues at coordinate 20,202 of JANHGN010007350.1, read as the reverse complement.
TGCCTGAGGTACCTGTGGTACTTGCGATGGGTGAGAGAAACTCAGACCCTGCCATCTGTCTCCCATTCTTGCAATTTAGTGAAAAGGGCAAGATGATCATTAAAGGTCCCTTCTGACCCATCCTATGATAATCTAGGGCAGTATGTACCAGTGTCCGAGTGTGCCTGTGCACGTCTGTGGTTGAGCATAAGGGTGGTTGTGGGGCTGTTGCTTGGCTTTGATTTTTAAATTTTGTTTAAATAAACATTGTGGTCCTATTATTTGATGCGCTGAAGGACATGGGAGCCTCTCTTTCCCAGACGCTTTTTCTGGGAATCTGTGTTATCTCCCCAGAGTGCAGAATAAACAAACTAGAAATTTCGGGTTCTAAAATTAGAATAAATAACTATTGTTCTGCCTCCCCCCCTGACTCTTTCCCTTCCCACCGTCTCCCCAGCTGCCTTCCTTTGACCAGATCATCCCTTGGGAACTCTGTCCCAGATGTGCTGGCAGTCCAAAGACAACACCTCCCACTACCTCCTCCTGCTGAGGCACAAGGGCAGCGTTCACTGTGTCCCTGCTTCTGTGTCCAGGGCTCTAGAAACCAGCTCCAAATCAGCAACTAACCAGCTTGGTGGTCCGAGGTGGGACTGCAGCCTGGGTTAGACCTCATGGTTTTAGGCTCTGTCACAAGCAAACAACAATCGCCTGGGTGCAAAAAGTGAGACTTTGGTGCAGGTAGATTATTTTCCTCAATTCTCAGGAGAGTTTATGGACTTTAAAAAAAAAAAACCCTGAAGTTGGAAGGACTAAAGTTACCAGAACTGGTGTCTGCCTTGAAGCAACTTGCAGAGGTTGCAAGGTAACTTGTAGAGTTGATGCACTGAGTTGGTACATTTTGGAGGGTTGGCACTGAGAGAGAGTGAGATAACACCAGTTTGGGGGCCAGTTGCTGTCGGGATAACCAGTTTTAGCTGTTGGTATGCTGCATAGGAGCAAGCACACTCACTGTGTGCTGCTGGGGAAGAATGCACATTAAGTTCTTCTGGTTTATGCTTAAATATGATCCCACGAGCTCACCCTGGGAAAGCTTTCTACCGTCAGAATTTCACATCAGTAGCTATTTTCATGTAGTGCCTGGTATCACAGATCTCCTTTCAGGCCTTAGAGACTCGGACAGGATTTGTATCCATGAACTGTTGTGGTTAAAATGGGAGGAGCAGGAAATGAGAGTGTCTCTGGTGTGGCAGGGAGAGGGGAAAATCTATTTACCAAAAAAAAAAAATACCCCAAACCATCAAGCCTTGCCCACTAGCAGAGGAAGAAAAGGTGGCAGGGTCTCCTGAGTTCCAGGCAATGCTGATATGGCATACAGGGGTGTAGATGTGATGTCTGTAAATCAATATGAAAGCTGGTGACAGCTTTTCAACAAATGATAGAATCATAGAATTGTCAGGGTTGGAAGGGACCTTAAAGATCATTCAGTTCCAACCCCCCTGCCAATGGCAGGGACACCTCCCACTAGATCAGGTTGCTCAGAGCCCCATCCAGCCTGGTCTTAAAAACCTCCAAGGATGGGGCTTCCACCACCAATCTGGGCAACCTGTTCCAGTGTCTCACCACCCTCATGGTGAAGAAATTCTTTCTAATGTCTAACCTGGTTTGACCTCTCTCTATAGTTTTAATCCATTCCCTCCAGTCCTATCACTGCCCCACAGCCTAAAAAGTCCCTCCCCAGCTTTCTTGAAGTCCCCTTAGGATACTGGAAGGCCACAAGAAGGTCTCCCCGGAGCCGGATCAGCCTCATGGCCCTTCTCTGGACATGTTCCAGCCAATCCATATCCTTCTTGCAATAGGGGCTCCAGAGCTGGATGCAGTACTCCAGGTGAGGTCTCACGAGAGTGGAGTAGAGGGGTAGAATCACCTCCCTTAACCTGCTGGCCACGCTTCTCTTGATGCAGCCCAGGATACGATTGGCCTTCTGGGCTGCAAGAGCACGCTGCTGGCTCATGTTGAGCTTCTCATCCACCAGTACTCACAAGTCCTCTTCTTCAGGGCTGCTTTCAAGCTGGTCACTGCCCAGCCTGTATTGGTGCTTGGGATTGCTCCACCCCAGATGGAGGACCTTGCATTTGGCCTTGTTGAACTTCATGAGGTTGGCATGGGCCCACCTCTCGAGCCTGTCAGGGTCCCTCTGGATGGCATCCCTTCCCTCCAGTGTCAGCCACTCCACACAGCTTGGTGTCGTCGGCAAACTTGCTGAGGGTGCGCTCAATGCCACTGTCCACGTCGCTGACGAAGATGTTAAACAAGACTGGTCCCAGTACTGATCCTTGAGGGACTCCCCTTGTCACTGGTCTCCACTTGGATACTGACCCATTGACAACCACTCTTGGGGAGCGGCCATCAAACCAGTTCTTTATCCACTGAACTGTCCATCCATCAAACCCATATTTCACCATCTTGGAGACCAGAATTTCACGGGGGACAGTGTCAAAGGCTTTGCTCAGGTCCAGGTAAATGATGTCGGTTGTTCTTCCCCTGTCTATTGATGTTGTGACCTTCTCACAGAATGTCACCAGGTTAGTCAGGTATGATTTGCCCTTGGTGAAGCCATGTTGGTTGCAGCCAATCACTTCACCATTATTCATCTGCCTCAGTAGTGCCTCCAGGAGCATCCGCTCCATGATCTTACCAGGCACAGAGGTGAGACTGGCCTATAGTTCCCAGGTTCATCCGCCTTTCCCTTTTTGAAGATGGGGGTGATATTTCCCCTTTTCCAATCAGTGGGGACTTCACTGGACTGCCATGACTTTTGGAATAGAATAGATAGTGGCTTAGCAACCTCATTCTCCAGTTCCCTCAGCACCCATGGGTGTATCCTATCAGGTCCCATGGACTTGTGCACTTTCAGGTTCATCAGATGGTCACGAACCTGATCTTCACTTGCAATGGGCAGTTCTTTCATCCAATCCCTGCCATTATCTTCTGTGACTCTGGGGGTGTGTCTGGAGCCCTTGCGTTGTAATTAAATAAAATCCAACAGGGCACCCGACCGACTATAATCACTCAGGGCAATTTGGGTTGAGAGCGAAGCTTTGCTAATTCAGGTTAGCTGTAGTGCATCTTAGATCCCATTGGTTATTGCTGGCTACCAAAGGCATCATTCAGACATTGGTGGCTGATTTAAACACATCGGTGAAGCTACGGACACAAGGCAGCAAATGGAACAATTTGCTGCAAGCATGTGCCAATGCCAAGGCTAATTACAACTGCTAATGAGCTTTGTTCTACAAGCTGTGTGATAGATGGACATGGGTTGTCTTCACTGAGGCTCTTCTATGAATAAAACAGTCAGTGGAGCATGTCCCAGCGTGTGGGCTGTGGCTACAGAGACTGTAGGAGAGAAAACAGCAACAAGGAAATAGGTGGTTGCCTTTAATTGCCACAATTCCCCGTGGCTGTGGGCACCAGTGGTTGTAAGGAACTGGGCATCTCTCCCACACCTCCTACTTCTCAGGTGTCTCCAAGCACAGCAAGTGAGTCCAGCAAGTCTGGCCCTGCACCCCTGCAGAGTTCAGGGGTTACAGGGAAAGATCATTTATTTGTAGTGAGTACATCAGACCATGCTCCCTACCTCATCTTGGGAAGACTGAGCTCCTGCCAGCAGCTGTTGGTAGTTATACTTCTCTTGGAAGTGTAAATAGCTGCAAGAGGCTCTGAGAGTATGGAGAGGAACTGGTTGATGAATACAAATGATACCAGAATAGGGAGAAAGTAGAGAAATGCTGAGAGTACCCAGGTACAAGCACCACTGCTGAATTCCTTCCCAAAGTTCTGCAGGAACCCAGGGAGATGCTCCTGTTCCTGCAGTGCTAGAAATGGTTCTTGAGCCCTTATCACAGCTGCTGCTTTGTGTGGTTTCCTTTGGCAAGGCACCATAGTATCTTCCCTGAAGTGTTTGGTAGGTTGGGCTTTTTTCCTATCTCGTGAAGGACCCTCTTTTGCTCCAAGATAACAGTGGTCTCTCATCCCTAAGCTCCTTTCCACATGGTGACTCTTTCCATAACAACAAGCAGAGGAGTGAGGGGTGCACTAGTTCTATTAAAAAAAAAAAAGGAGAGACTAAAGCCCATCACATCTACTAGGTGCAAATCAATAACAACAAAAAAGTTCATCTTGTTCTTCAAAATCCCTTGAGGAAGACTTGATAGGCAAGCTTGGAAAGCAAGCATAGGAAAGTATGGAAGTATTGTTTAGTTTGTAACCAAAATCATCCTTGATGCAGCTTCTTCAGCCTGTTGCTACTTCTCCTGTCCAGAACAGCTGAGAAAGGATCAATCCATTCCTCTTTGTCTTGCATGTATCTGAAGGACATAATCATCAATCTTCTAGACTAAATAATCCTCATTCTTTGCGCTGTTCTCAGAAATCATGTAATCTGGCCCTTCTTTCTTCTGCCTTTCAGACTTTCTCTGGTTAACTCACATCTCCAACAGCTCAGTGCCTGGGACTGGTCACCATGTTCCTGACTTTCTCTTTGATGTGAAATCACAGCCTGTGTTTGTGAAGCTGCTGGGTAAAAGCGAATGTCTGGGGTTACCTGAGACAAGCATGGGGACAGTGATATGTAAATTTGCCTCTTGGAAAATGAAAATATCAAGAAAGGGGGTGTGAGCAATTGCTCACACGTTATTCAGAGTATGTTGACCAGCACTGGGTCTGGGGATGTTTGTTGCTGATAAGGCAAGCAGAGGTTCCTGAAGGCGGGTGCTGTCTGGATGCCAGCCTGGAAGAAGCATGTCCTACAGCAATACAAACTGCCCTCTTGAGAGGGTTGCACAAGTCCTGACATCCCTGTCTTGTTAACTCACAATTCCTGTTTCATAATAGCTTGCACCCCACACATGTATCCTTTTGAGATCAGATCTGGTTTATTGCTGATCCCAGAGTCATGACTAATGAAATCATAGCACCATTTTGTCCAGCTCATAGTTTTTTATGACCTCTTCCTTCGTCCTTCTACTGTCTCTGCAACCTTATCTGTCTGTATTGATCTGTGCATTAAAGAAAGACTGTTTTGATGTTTCACTGTATGGTTAAAGGATCTAAAGTCTGCATTGTATAGGTACTTGAACATGAGCTTAATTGCTGCACTTGCATATAGAGGACAGACTTGCCTGTGCATGAGAAAACAGCATGATACAGAGAGAATAGGGAATATCAGGCACCAAGACATTTCCCTGACACTGTTATGCATCTGTATTAACTTTGTAAGGATTTAAGCAATGGTGGAAAACTCCCCTGTGGTGCAGCAGAAGCATCACCAGTTGTCCCACCATTCTTGCTCTGGGAGCACGCGTCCATGGCAGCTCTCTGACACCAACAGCTCTTGCCTCTCGCAGTGTAAGACCGACTTGGCTCAGGTGTGCCTTGAGGAAAAAATACCAAGGTAAAGAGTGAGCTCTTTTCTCCATTGGTAGGCTAATGGCTTCAGTTACTCCACAGCTTTACTTCTAGGAAACATGTTTCTAAATGTTCTCTTATTTCTGTTAGAAGCATCATACTTACTGCAAGATAAGCATGAAAAAGCAAAGGGAGGGGGGTGTCTGGCTTTGGTAGCTTTTTTTTTTTCTTTTTGTGCATAGTGCTGGTTCAGTGGAGACAGAAAAGGCATCATCCCATGCCCTTGGCATAGGACACCATGCTGCCTTCAGGAGAGTGCTATAACAGTTCTCCTCAGCACTGTTAACCTCATTTAGAGATGAGATGGTGGCTCAGTGTTGTGGTACTTAAATGTAGATGGCTATGCTCAAGCAGACGCTCCTTTTTCAAGGCCTGGTTCATTTGTCCACCCACTTTCTAGGCAGGGCAGTGGCCAAGGAGCTGTGCCCAAGGGTACCCCTGCTCACAGGGGAGCACTCAAGATGAGTGTCGTAGTCCTGCCCGCCATCTCCATCAGCCCCAGACAGCATCTTGGTTTGGCAGAGCACCAGGAAACAGCACCCTTGACCCATGCAATACGCAGGATTTTGTCCAGCTTTGACCACTGCTGGGCTTTTCTAGCTGCAGCATCCTCCATGTGTGGACAAAGCCCAGCTTTTGTACCTGGGTTGGCCAGGCTCTGTTTATAATTGACTCTTCTTGTCAATAATGAAAGAAAAGCACAGACTGGACCTGTTTACTTTGCATGGGTATCGGTACCTGGCTGTTCTGCAAAGTCCCCAAAGCACAGATGATGGGGCTGTATTGGGAACCACTGAAATAAAAGCAGAATGGCCACAACATGTGTGGAGCCAAATGCTTTGCATAGTTGCACTGTCAGCAAACACAGCGAGTCAGAGGGCAGGGAACCAGCCGCTAGCACGGCTGCTTTCTTAGCTTCTATTTGCTTTCGCATTTGTTATCTTGGACAGAGAGGTCTGTGAGCCAGGGATTTGGGCAGTTAACCTCAAATAAACCCTAAAAGACCTACTTCAGTGAAGTGTAACAGTGTCTGTTGAATTTAATGGTGCTGGGCTTGTTCTCACCAAGGGTGATTTGGACTCTGAAAGCTTGCTGTTTCCTGGAAGCTAATGGCATTTTGGGGGTGTCTCTTTTCTGTTGTGTGCAACTTTGATCACTGCTCTTTTACCTTGGCTTTACGGCTGGCTGCTCTGCACAACTGAGTGTGTATACACGTGTGAGAGAAGAGCCAGCAAAGAAAGGATGCACCACTGCAAAGACAGATACTTGGCTTTGCTGTGAAATATCCTATATACTCAGACAGACAGCAAATATTTGACAAAGACCAAGAAAATCAGGTATGTTATTTGACAAAGTGGATCGCTGCAGAAAGTGGTGTCATGACTCACCAGCAGATCTCTTCAGAGCCTCACCCAGCCCCATTACTTAAAAATACTGTTTAGGCTCATAGTATCCTGTAGGCAGTCAGTTTTGTTTCTTTAAACAAAACTAAATCATGCTTTATAAGGTCAGCAAGGCCCCAAAGAGCGACTTGGTGCAATACAGCTGCAGATGGATAGCTATGGCATGAAGTGAAACTGTTTGGAGATGTCATCAGCAGCTGACATGGCTCACAGGGAGAGCTGGGGGCAGGAGCTCTGCTTTCACTTGTACAGGTCAATAACTCATTGATGGGTGAAGAAAGCTCACAGCGATTGGAAGTTCTGGTCTCAGTCCTTTACAGGTAGGGTGGTATGTATTGTTTCCAGCTCTACTTGTTGATTTCTCGAGGCCTTTTGTGTGTTCAGGTGCAGGCTGGAAAATGACCCCTGTCATGGACTGTTGGGAAGGGAGGCAGGAAGTGTATTGAATACAGCCTTTGACCAAGCAAAAGGTTATCCAACTGGGTCTGTTTTCTTGCTCTATGTAATGATGAGCAATTGCAAGATCATTGAAATCAAATGCAGATCCAGCAATTTGGAGGCCCTAGAACACAAAAGCCTGACGGTATTTGTTGCATCTCCTAAAAGCAGCAAGCTGTTTGGTACAGTTTCCAGGACTTGGGACTTCAGATGCAACCCAACTGAGAGCAGCAAACCAGAGGAAATTAAACATCCCACAGTGAGTGACTTCTGGACAAAGCCTAAAGTGGCCCCATCTCCTGTAAGAAAAGCTTGGCCAAAGGTAGGCAAAGGCAGGAAGAACTAACTCCTGTTGAAACCCTGGTGAGGCCACAGAGTACTGGGTCCAGTTCTGGGCTCCCCAGTTCAAGAGAAACAAGCATCTACTGGAGAGAGTCCAGTGGAGGCTACAAAGATCCTGAGAGGACTGGAGCATCTCTGTGCCAAGGAAAGGCTGAAAACCCTGGGGCTGTTCAGCTGGAGAAGTCTGAGAGGGAATCTGATCAATGCTCCTCAATATCTAAAAGGTGGATGTCAAGAGGATGGGGCCAGAGATAGGACAACTGACAACAGACACAAACTGGAACCCAGGAGGTTCCATCTAAACAGGAGGAAAAAATTCTCCTGTGAGGGTGCCAGAGCCTGGCCCAGGCTGCCCAGAGAGGTTGTGGAGTCTCCTCTGGGGAGATTCCAAACCCACCTGGACAATGTGACCCTGCTGGAGTAGCGTGGTTGGACGAGATGATCCCCAGAGGTCCCTGTCAACCTGAAACATTCTGTGACTGATTCTGTGATTTTCATGGCATTTCTAAAGAAAGATGTGTAGGAACTTGGGTGGTTATTCCTTTTCAAGCAAAGCTTCTGCACATGGATTTGAGCGGATGGGGATGAGGTTTACACTGCTGCTGAAGGGGATCTGCACATGCAAGGGCTGATGAGGGGACGCAGCAAAACCTTATTCCACACATACCATCTGTTCTGAACTTCTGCTGGCTTTCTGCTCCCCCTGGTTTGTTGTTGCTGGGTGCACAGTGAGGGAAGAGGCGCTTACTGGAGAAGTCTGAAAGCTCTGCTTTAATTCAGACAGAACACACAAGGCAGAGTGGTTTGTTCTTCCCTCCCTGCCAAGGAGAGGGCAGGATGTTTATGTGCTGCTCAGCTAAAGGTACCCGCAGCCTGAAAGCCTCTTACTCAATTTTGCCTGGTAATTGGAATTTCTTATTGGTATGTCCAGTATCAGTGGATCCAGCTGTAACCTGATGTCCCTAAACAAACCCTGCCCTCAAAGCCTGGCTTGCAACACCCTCTGTGAGGTTTCTGGTGTGATGTCATCCTTCTCAGAGTTTCTTTCAAACAGTCCCTTGTTAGCCCAGGAACAGGGTGCATCGCTTGGACACACATATTCACAGCCTCTGTCGCTGCTCGGGGGCCAAACAGCAAGGGGATTTGTGAGACGTGGAGACCAGAGCCATGAGGAAAATATTGGGTAATTGGAGAAGTGGCCTCAAGGAGCCAGTTGGGCTGTTTATCTCGCCTTCAGCCTCCCCTGGGGAGGCAGCTGCACCATGTCGCCTCCGTCGCACAAATCCCTGCCCAGACTCATTCACAGAATCCCACAAAAGCCCTGTATTTGTGAAGGGAGCCCTGCCCAGGCCACGCTGGGCTTCTGCGCAGACCAGCCCGCTTATCGGCGTGGAGCTGCACCTGGGGTGAAAGCACAGAGAGCTCCTTTATCCCTCCTGCCAGGGGTGCCTACGGCTCCCCTTGCAGTGGGTGTATGCGAGGTTTGGCAGCAGCAGGATCAGGCCTGCCATAAACTCTCTGTCCAGGAGACAAGCACCTACCACCAGAGGGTAGGACAGAAATCTCCCCCCAACAGTGTTTTGAGGAAGGGAGGGAGTGAAGGGAGGAAGGGAAGGAGGGAGGGAAGGAGGGAGGGAAGGGAGGGAAGGGAAGGAAGGAAGGAAGGAAGGAGGGAAGGAAGGAAGGAGGGAAGGGAGGAAGGGAAGGAGGGAAGGGGGGGAGGGGGGGGGCGGGGGGGTGGAGGGAGGGGGGGAGGAAGGAGGGAGG
>JANHGN010007350.1:0-10707 GCA_024605025.1 Megaceryle maxima | reverse complement strand
GAAGAGAGGAAGAGGGAGGGGGGGGAGAGGGGGGGGGGGGGGGGGGGGGGAGGGAGGGAGGAAGGAAGGAAGGGAAGGAAGGGAAGGAAGGGAAGGAAGGGAAAAGGAAATGGTGCTGGGGAGCTCCCTGCTCTGGGTGAGACAGAGAAGGCAGAGCTGAGCAGCTGAGGTGTTTTGGGTGTGCTGGTGTTTTAATACCATTACTTACAGGCCTGGGGATGGTTCCTGCATAGCTGCAGGTCAGACCCTTGGGCAGTGTAAGTCAGAGTGCCCTGCCATGCTGGCGCTGGATTCGGATTGAAAGCACGGTTGCCACCTGCCTGCTTTGTTAACTGGATTAGCCATTTGCAGACAGTCACTCTTTTATGGCTTTGGTGTCTGCTTTTCCAACATAATTCTCCTTTTCCCTGTCTCAGACTCTTGTTGGGTCTGGCCCCTCATTCTCTGTAATTGAAATATAAGCATTGCTGTGCATCAGACAGACTCAGGCTTCCTTTCTGGTCAGTTATTTTTGTTGTTGGTGGTGGTTGGTTTTTTTCTTTCTTTTCAGTTTTTTGGTTTTTTGTGGTTTTTTTTCTAATTTCTTTCGTGGTGACCCATGAGAGTATGACTAACTTTAAATACCTTCCAGCACCACCAGCTGAAATGAGGCTGGGGAACAGGGAGAATTAAAGTATGCTTCAGAGGAGTACACAGGAGGAATACAAATAGGAACAGATAGCCTGAATTTAATCTTTCATAGGGTTTTTCATAGTGAATAACACCAGTTCAGGAGGGGCTAGTGCCTGTAAGGAGGGTAGAAGGAGACAGCTGCCTGCTACCTCTCCTCTTCCCAATGTCTTTTGTGGAGAGACTGCTGTGCTCCAGGGTGGGCAAATATAGGGTCCTGGGGGTTTTTTCCGCTCTCCCATCAAACTATGTTGCCTAAAAGCTCACCTCTGCCTGGAAAGGGTTTCTTCTTTCCTCTCAGAGCAGGTGTGTGGTCCTAAAGAAGACTAAAACTAAATAAAAACCTTGTTTGAAATGGCAAAAGCTGGTTGTACACAATAATATTCTCCAACCTCACGTGCTCTGGCTGAGCAAGGTGCAGAACTATGCTGTCCAAAGCAAGCAGAAAGTACATGCAGCCTGTGAAAACATCACATCTGCCTTTTCCTGGGTACATGTGTGTTTGCTTCCACCCCCTTGTTTACAAAAGATTTCTATCTGAGAATCAGAGCAAATGCCCTTTGCTCCTCACTGCCCTGTATCATACATCAACCCAGGCAACAGGTCACCAGCTCTCGAAGGGACTCACTGCCCTGTCTTAGGGTGAAATCAGTTCTGTATCTTCAAAAGACACAAATCATTTGAAAGTAGTTAGGGACAGAAGGAATTGTACAAACACAGTGTTTGGGGCCAGGTCTTGAGACACCTGGAATTGGCAGAGCTGTGGTGATTTATGTGAGTGTACTCCAGGGCACAGACCCCTCCACTTGTGCATTGGCTGCAGAGCTGATCTCACCCAGGACAGCTTGCCAAAGTCACCAAGAGAGGGCTGTGTTCTGAGCAACATCCATCTTCACTGCAGGATAGGAGGGAGTATGATGGGATGGCATTCTGGGAACAGGGTTACACAAAGGCTTGTGTATCCTCACGCCCTGTGGCTGCTCACCAACCTTTAAAACTGCAGAAATGTCTCGAGGGTGCTGCCTGTTGTGACTGATGGTGCTGCATTGGCCTGAGGGATCTGAGTTGACATCCTGCTGAACCAGGGAGGGGTTTGAGAAAGGAATTCAAGTGAAAAATAGCAATTGGTGCACTTAAAACAAGAAGATAAACTGCTTCAATCAAGTATGTTTACAATTTAGCCACAGACATCCATGTTGACCTCTTCTTTACCCACAATTTTCTGCTCTTTGTATGCAAAACCCCTTTTCCATGTAAGATTAAACGGGTGTATTATGTCCATTTGTGCATGTGAAGGAGGTTGCCCTGCACGGCTAACACCCATAGTTGTAGCTCAGCAAGGGAAAATCCAGTGTTAAACTGTTCATGACATCAGGATCATTTCCATCCCTCTCCAACTTGCTCACCTTCATTTTCCTGCTCCTTTTAGAATCATATAGAATGGTTTGGGCTGGAAGGGACCTCTAAAGGTCATCTAGTCCAACCCCCCTGCAGTGAGCAGGGACATCCTCAACTAGAGCAGGTTCCTCAGAGCCTTGTTGAGCCTCACCTTGAATGTCTCCAGGGATGGGGCCCCAACTACCTCCCTGGGCAGCCTGTTTCAGTGTTCCACCACCCTCATGGTAAAGAACTTGTTTCTAACATCCAACCTAAATCTACTCTTCTCTGGTTTAAAACCATTGCCCCTTGTTCTGTCACTACAGGTCTTTGGAAACAGTCCCTTTTACACCTTCTTGTAGGCCCCCTTCAGGTACTGGAAAGTCACTATTAGGTCTCCCTGGAGCCTTCTCTTCTCCAGGCTACTTTCTTATTCAGTGCTAGTTCACCAAGTGCAACTAGTCTTAAATGTAAAAAAAATGGAAAAAGTGGAGAACAGCATCTCCAAAAGAAGCTGGAAACACAGAAATGAAAAGCTGGGTGGTGTGAACCACTCTTCTTTTCTGGATGGTCCTTCTTTAGTGCTGAGATATGTCCATTTTTACCTAGAATCTGCACAGTGACTACCAGCCTGCCCAGTTTTAAGCCTTAAGCTTTCTCTACTGAAGTCAGCGGCTGTATTTGCATGAATCATTTAAAAGGAAAGAGTTCTGTTATCTTTAGCAAGTCTCTGTGCTTAGTGTGGTGGGTGGGAGACAGTCCCAGGCTGGCAGTTGCGTCTATACCATATATTTCACAGTATAGCTGTAGGTTTGCTGACTGTCAGTTTGCATAGTTTCATGCTTACACCTTGCTCTAAATATAGGAAAAGCCTGGTAATCACTGATGTCAGGCAGTCCTGTTCCCAGTCAGCCCCCTATCACCTCATTAACTTTTAAAATGCACAGGTTTACAATAATAAAAAATAGGAAGTGGGGAGGTGTGAAAGGTAAGGCTCAAAGGTAGGAAACATGTAATGGCAAACCTAACACAAAATAAGAAAAATAAAATGTAAGGAAAGAATCTGAAAAAAGGTGACGGGTTGAAAAGTGAGACCCAGTATTTATAACTACAAATGTAAATTGTCACTGTTAAGAAAAGTAACAGCTGGAGAGGAAAGACACCGCTGCTCTGATCCTGCAGATGCTCTGCTGTAGCACAAAGCACGTGAGTTGCTGTTAAACTTCTTGAGACCTTCAATAACACATATACGTAATTTAAAGAGAAATGAACATTAGCAAGTGGCTTTTATTAGTACAGGAGCAAAAACCATTCTGCTTGCATCCTGCTTGTCCATCATCTGTCTATCAGGGTTGTGGCTGGCTTGCAGCCAGGGGTGCTGGGTCCATGCCCCCAGTGTGATTGCCCACATAGCCTTTTGCAACTGAGCTTTCTGTGCACCATGGCTGTGTGAGGAGCAAGTAATAGTGAGAGGATAATGTGTTTGTGACTGTGTTTGTCCTGTCTGAATTGCATGTCTGGGCTGAATAGAGCTTATGGGAGACATCAAGGCTGCAAGGGAGTTGACTCTGGTCTCCTTTTCTCCTGGTGTGTGATGACCCATGTACGTAGGTACACTGGTTTCATCAGAGCTGTTCTGGTGGAAACCTGCCTTCAGCCTCACCAGACATCATATATGCTCATCAGTAGTAGGTTACTAAGCACCTTAGCATGGGAATGGTGGTGTTCAGTTCCAGTGCAATCCATTGGATATTTAAGCAAGAGGCAGATTTAAGTACCTGTTGGGTTTTCCAAACTGCTCACCATTCCCAGTATGTTTGCATGTACTTCAGGGAAGCTCCTTCTCTTCTGCAAAGCAGAAATGGAGCATAAACTGTTTTGATACTTCACTCATCCTGTAATTCCCCTGTTTTGTCATAGACTATGGAGAAGTGACACAAACAGCAAACTACATGATTACCCAAACTGGGGTAATTTCTGTGCTGCATCTTGTCTAAGGAGAAAATCTTCTTCATACAGTTGGACAAGTTAAAGCCAAACAACACTGTCAAAGTGCGTGTCTGATTAGTTCAGGACCAGTTGCTATACGTTAACTCTTTCCCTCTTCAGCACATCTGCCAGTTCATAAGTGCTCATGGAGGCGAAAGGCTGCATCTGCCTTTAATTGGGACAGATAAACTGCAGGCAAGCCAGATTCCTAGGCATGCCTGCACATGTCCTTTGCAGAACTATAGTCTCTCTTGGTGATCTCACTTAAACATAGTCAAAATGATTAAAAGATGCCCTTCCCTTATGTTTTGAAACATAATTTTCACTTGAAATATAATCAGAACACTGCTGACTGCCATGCACAGCACTTTGTTAGTAGAGCACAAAGCCATTCACAGCAAAGGTTCAAGTACCAGGCAGGGTTAGGATTTAAAACAAAACTAAACTAACTGATTTTCTCTCTGGAAATGCTGATTTGTCAGAGTTGAAACTATTTGCAGGAATAGGTATTCCCCTGAATTAAAAAACCTCACTGGTTTAGCAGTGCTTTAAAAGGCACTGCTGTGATCTAAATTGGAAGTTTCAGTTTCTGGATAGAAACAATGCTTTATTTGGCTGATACTAAAAAGCTGGAAAGCATTTAAAAAAAAAAAGTCACAACTGAAGCAAAACATCTTGAAATTATTATAGCAGAGTCTTTTGGGTAATAGCCTTGTGAATGTTTTAGAGATACAAAGTTTTGCTTGAAGACAGATGCAGAAATATCAAGACCTTGACAATTCCTCTGGCACAGGAAGAACCATTTTGCCATCAGCTCTCTTTGGTACAACCTCCCCATCCTGCACCTGGATCACCTGAAGGGCAGACAGAGGTGGGGCAGGTCTGTCAATGGAGATTGAGTTTCCACACCTTAGGCCAACTCCCTATCACCAAGATAACACCTTTCCCTCCCCCTTTATCCCCAAATGGTTCAATGGGAGCTGCTGGCTCCCTGTTAACCAGATCTCCTTGCTGAGCATGTCCCAGGCAGGGTAAATCACCCTGCATGGCTCTGGGCTTCCATTGCTCTTCTATCTGGCTTCTTCACCTAAGAAAGAGTGGAAATGTACATCTAAAGCTAACCCAAATCACTTGAGTTAGAGGTATCAAAGGAGTATTTCATGGGGTATTAATTCATTCCAAACCTGCCTTCCAGATGGGTTTCACAAATCTGCTATTTCACTTCTTTAATTAAAAGAAAAAAAAAAGTTTAATCTATTTCATTCGTGGCAACCAGTACTCCTTTGGCTGGGTGAAATACAGGATATGCCAGTGTTTTCCATACCAGTTGCTCATGCCATTTTCAAAAGGGGAGAGATTATTTCAATCAAGACAGAGGTTAGCTGAGATAACTTCTTGAGGTCTCCTCCAGCCTGAATTTTCCCTGTGATCCCTTGGCAATGTGAAATGGTTTGGGCTTTACTTTCTTCCTTCAGACAAGTAGGTAGGTAGGCAGGCATTATTTTTTCCTTCAGGCAGGTGGATCTTCTCATCACTTCTGAAAATCTTTTCAGAAACCATACTTGTTATTTTTGAGACTTTGATGCAGAAGAGGAATAGATGGGCAGCTGGCAGAAGTTTTGTTTTTGACTTCAGTGGTGTCTGGACTTGCCCTGCTGTTTGTGCCTCCAAAGTCTGACTCAAATGCAGTTCAAGCCAATGGAAAGAATCCCTGCATCTTAATAGATATAAAGTTGCCACTCTTGAAAGGATAAACTTTTGGTAACACATAGTTTCATAAATCTCTCTTCTTTCTGATCCGCTGGTGAGCTATCATCAAATGATGATGGTTTTAATGATGGTTATTCAGGCACACACAAACACATTTCATCCTGCTGGTGCTACCCAGATGACGCACCATCGCAACATACTTTGGCACTGAGGCTGTATCCGTTGCACAGAACCTTCTCCACCTGCCAAATACTCTTCCCTTTTCTTAAGCAGTGGATGATGGGCTGTGCCTGTTTGCCTCCATTTGCTGCCCTCCTGTCCTTGCTTCAGTACAGCTCTACCTCTTTGGCTGTTTGTTACCTACCTTGACTGCCTAAATCTGTTTATATTAATACTGCTGGGATCCTGTCATGTCTTGATCCACAGTCTTCATGGCATTTTCCTTTCCTAATCCAAGTAATGCAAAATAGTCACCTGAATTTATTACCACTTTGAAAAATGACTGTTCGTCTTAAAGGTAAGGATAAGGCTTTTAGGGAGAGGTGCTACATTTCATTAGACTAACCAAGAGAAAAGGCTGACAAGCTTTTGGATCTGCAAGTCTTTTTGTAGGGCACTTAGGAGCCATCAGTGAGCAGACATCTCCATGGCCTCCCTTGTGCAAGTGCAGCTCCCCTATGGATGCATCCACAAAATCTGCAATTTGTAAGCCAAAGAAATGTTTCTGATAATCCCTAACTTACCTAACAAGGACTCCTCATGCAAAAATGGGGGGTTGTCTTCAAAGAAATGCTTTTGGACACCTATTTTGTGGTAAGTCACAGTAACAGCAACAAGCCTTACTGATCATCAGTCATCGGTACCAAACGTCAGTGATGCTCATTAGATTAGAAAAGTACACACTTTCCCTCCAGGAAGACTATGTAACTGCTGGAATTTCTAACGTTAGAAATGATTGAAACTGAGTGGTTTGAAATGGTAATTTTTCCGATAGCTGAAATCTAAAAGATGACAGTTTTCTTTCCCGTGTCCGTTCTCATTATTTATCAAACCTTACGGTGTGATTTACATCCATAGCAAGTATAATGGAAAGCCTGACGGCTTTCAGGCCACTGCCTCCCATCAACTCCTCCTACTGCTGCTCCAGCCTTTACCGAACGCCTCCACTGCCACCTTCTGCCCGACTTACAGCTCACAGCTGAATCCACAGTGATCGTTTTTTTCTCTTATCCTGCCAAATTCATGATATATGACCTAGGAAAACTTGGATACAAGGAAGAAACGGTGTGTGCACATGCACAGTCAAGATGGTCTGTAGAATGGTTTTTCTTTATAACTGGTCTCTGTTAATAGACGGCGGTTGCATTATATCCAATTCCTAACTTTAATACTGAGGAAGGCAACTCCACAGCATTGCTCCCCATGACCTGAAAAACTAAAATACTTTGCTCAGCCACTGTTAAGCCAACATACTGGCCAATGATTAGGCACTAGATCTTTTCCAGGCTTTCATGACAGCCTGATTGACAGAGGCAATGTCTGAAATAACCGAGCGGGTGTTGGTGGAAGACAAAGCTTAGACCATCAGTTGGTCTAAATCAGGATTTCTCACTTCAGAGAAGCTACCATCCTGATTTCTACCCAGAGGTTGACTGTTTCAGGTGATTGCATGAACTGTGCTACTGTTTCTGCTGTGGCTTTGAAAAGGGGAACCCAGGTGGTGCATGTTTGTGCCTTATGTGTTGAAGAAAATACCTTCCCCCCCTCTATTTTTTTTTTCTTTCCAGTTGAAATAGTAGTTAAATACAAAGTCAGGTGGAGAAAAAAAAAAAAAGTATCTGAAAGACAGGTGAACCAAGATGTACTTTAAACCCTCTCATGCTACTCATTTTAAAGAATTATTGGTATTTTTCCATTTTTAGTGAAGGAAAGGGTGCTAAAGTCAACTCCTGTGTAGAAAAATAGATGTTCCTGGTGAACGCCTCAATTCCTGCATCAGCCAGCTCCACACCAAGTAGTACTTCCAAGCAGGAGCAGAGGCCCTGGGGCCAGCTCTGCGAACCTTTGAAAGAGAGGTGAGCTCACTGCTGTCTCCCAGAAGGCACCAGCGAAATTATTAAATGTCTAAACTCCAACCTTTAACGCAAAACCAATTCTTGCAGTCTTGAGAGGTTTGATGCATGCAAGAGAAGGTTGGGAAATTTTCCCCTCCCCTGTAAAGATGATTTTCCTCTGTATGCTGCAGCATGGCTAAGGGAACAGTGGCATCTGGTGTTCGCTGCGCTGTCCTACAGCCACCGCTTCCCATCTGGGTGCTGTCAGGGCTTGGCTCCCACACATGCAGCTATCTGGAATCATAGAATTGCTTTGGTTGGAAGACATCTTCAAGATCATCAAATCCAACCGTTAACCCAGCACTGCCAGGTCACCACTAAACCATGTCCCTCAGCACCACATCTACATGGCTTTGAAACCCCTCCAGGGACGGGGACTCCACCACTGCTCTGTGCAGCCTGGGACATGCCTTGACAATCCTTTCAGGGAATATTTTTTTCCTAATATCCAACCTCCTCTGGTGCAGCTTGAGGCCATTTCCTCTTGTCCTGTCACTTGTTCCTTGGGAGAACCAACCTATCCCACCTGGCTCCAACCTCCTTTCAGGGAGTTGTTGAGAGCAAGAAGGTCTCCCGCGAGCCTCCTTTTCTCAAGGCTAAACAACCTCAGGTCCCTCAGCTGCCCCTCACAAGACTTGTGCTCTAGTGCCACCTGAGATATGTAGGATGTCAAGGATATCTGTACAAGCGTCAAGGTGATACAGGTCATATGGGAGACTCAAGCCCATCTGAATGGCAGCTGGAGTTCTGGACGGTGCATCAAACAAGAGAAACCTAAATTTGCTTCTAGTGAAGAAGGTAATCACTCTTGTTGGGGGATGAATTTTACCACCCAAGACTGTAGTGGTGACCACGGAGTCTCTGCCTTGGATGCTGTTTGGGATTTCTGTATTTTAGGAAATCTTTATTCCATCTTTCTCAACGGAGAGGAATTTGCTGCCTAATCGGGTGCCCTGGTCCCACAGTGAGGCAGCCTGTCCACTCAGAGGCCTTTGACACCCAGTCTGTGCTGACACAGCTCCAGGGTGTGATGCTCAACCATGTGTGTCTAACTTCAGTTTACCATCTGAACATCTCCTCAGTTTAATCTCACATTCTTGATTTGAGACCCAAGATGTAAGTACTGCCCAGGAGCCTTTCGCTTGCCGGTGCCAGTGATTTTAACTTGCCCAAAATCTAGAATGAGTTTCACTGGGAGATGTGTCTTCGTGCCTCTTTCCTCATCTTTGTTCTTGTTGTTGAATAGTATAATTCCACCATATCTGCCGTGTAGATATGGGTAGTATTTCCACTGCTAGACCCTAAATATGTCTTCTAAACACCTTTGGCAGGACAGTATCCATAGGCAACTGTGTAGTATCTGAACCTTACCTGAAACCTGAGTGTGTGCCACGTCTAGGTTACAGGTAGAGGGTCCTCTACTGCTGGTCCCTGAGACACAGACAAGGGCTTGCTTGGAGACCAACTAAGCAGGGTTTCCTTCTCTGGAGGGAGAGAAAGCCCAAACTTGAGCAAAACAAAAGTTTAAGGTGTACGTCTCCCTGGTGATTTCTCTGCAAATTAGAAAAGGCAAATGACTCTCCATTTTGCTAAGTGAAATCAAGTTTATCAGTCTTCTACATCAAGTGCATGAGGGATGGAGCATTTCCTACTGAGATGAACAGAAGTACAAACTTGAGCTTGGATCTCTATGGAAACAATTTCTGCCGGTTTCTGTAATTTTTCAAGTTGCAGATTTTTAGAAGTTCTACATCCTTAATACTTAACCAAAGGCGCTTTGCAGTATTTGTAGGCTTCTCCATGACCAGTTTTATCTGAGTGCTGGGACTGACAGACCTTTTTCTGTTCGTGTTGTGATTGGTACATAGTGTGGTGGCCCGGTGCCTTAGCCTGGTTCCTCCTCCCTGCTGTGCAGAAGCGAGCGTCTCTGCTCCAATGCTGCCGCTACTTCCTGCACTCAGAAACTCAGAGCTCCCCCTGCACAGGGCCTTTCTTCAGTAGCTAAACTATTTCAGGGATCCTAACTGCTGCCCCTTTTAGGCAGTTTCTGTGCTATTAAGTTACAACAAAATGCATTTTGTTGACATCAGAACCGGTTTCATAGCTACAAGTGATAGCAAGGGGTGGTTCTGCAAAGGCGCTGCTTAATGACAACCTCCATTGCCAAAACAAGCAGCACCACAGCTAACAAGGTACCTCCTCTTCTTGCCTGTGAGATTTCAGAACTCATCAGGGGGTTTTAAATAATGTCTAGTGCTATAAAATGACAGTATCCCAAGGGCCAACTTTTGGGTGGTGTCATGTACTTTGGCACGATGTTCCTCCTGCTGCTGGATCTCTCTGTTCTGCAACAGTTTGTTCAAACCAACCCCTGGAGTTGCCATGCACCAAAGTTTATTTTCTGTAAGAGCAAAGGAGGTTTTCCAAAGTGCAGCTGAACATCTGCTAAGAAAAAATGCAATTGGTGGAAACTGGGCAACTGACTCCCACTGAAATGAGATTCAAACCCCATCATCTCCTGTGAAGACTTTGGTCTTGGGCTGGCAAAAGACCCTACTCTTTCAAGTCAGCAGGTGGAAAAGTGTGTGGAGAACAGGTCACAGTGGAGTATGCTCTTTTACTATCAGCAGTCAAGATAAATGCTGCTGCCTGAACAGGGTTTCAGAGCATAAAAAACATTAGTTTCCTGATGCATTTTGTTTATTAATCTCAGTTTTCACTGATGTCCTGAGCTGACAAAAATATTTCCCAGGAAGACTGGCAAACAGAAACAATTCATAAATATACATATATATATATTTCAAACATTGTAGGTATAAATAAATAAAAGCTCTGTTTTGCTATTTTG
>JANHGN010007349.1:0-29314 GCA_024605025.1 Megaceryle maxima | reverse complement strand
GGGGGGGGGGGGGGGGGGGGTGGGTATTATACAAAATACAGTTTGATACCAGATTTTCTTCATTGTTTTATTAGTTCAAAACAACTATTTCCTCCAAAGGACTGACTGACAAAGAAAGGGATGCTCACAGGCCATAGAAATCTTCATTCCAAACCCTTTTCCTTGGACTTTTTACTTGGCAGACAGAGCTGAAGGCATCAGAAAGGAAGGAGGTGGGCAGAAAGTGAATTACGATTTTTTATGCTTTGTTTTGGAAGGCACCAGTGGAATATAAGATCCACTGGCTGTTGTGCTGCCTTCTCTTTTCTCCTGTAGGACTTGCAGGTAGGTCTGGTGAAAGAAAAAGACCCACAGAGATACGGACAGATATTAACAAGCTGTTGTTAGCCTGCTTAAACTTCCCTTTTGTTAAATGGTGTTAGGCCTCCACTCCGGAAAAGAATTCCTTTTATCTGTTGCTGTCTGGGATAATCAGTTAAAATCTGGAGCCTTCAGTGGGACACAAAGCCCATATTTAAAACTAGGCACAGGTTTAACTGCTGTTCAGAATAGATTTTTTTTTTTAAGCAGGCTTTGTATTTTTAATTACACAGAGATGAATAGCATGGGGGTGTTTTGTTTTATGTTTTTATTTCTGAATTGTTTTATGTTCTGGTAACCTAAATATTGTTAGACAAGTGGTTTGACCATATGCACAGTGCCAGGGACTTCAAGCTTTTCTAAGTCATACCAGCCCTTTTTCACAAGTACCTCCCCCTCTACATAAATACAGTTTGTTATTCCCTTTGTTAGTATGAACTGTGAGTAAAATTATCCATTCTTCTGCTCTGCATTATTGTGCTTTCTTCAGATCTTCTAAAAGGCATAAGTGTGAGTGGATGTCAAGAAGCTGACCAGTCTTTAAGTGTTGAAATTGTCTTGCATGCTTGCACTGTCAGCTTTGAAAAAAATACAGGGGCACATCCAGTTAATTGTTTAGGACTTAACCTTTTTAATTTTTCTCATTTAATGGTATATATCAAACCGGGATTCACACTTACAAAGAGGAATACAGTGTCTGCTTCAGGAGGTGTTTTTACTCTCCTTCTTGCTTGCTTGTTTTAGTAAGGTGCAAAAGAAAACAGCCAAAGATATCAGTCATCCCTTGTGCTTTTAATGTAGAGAACCTTAACTGAAGAATGGAGGGAGAACGCATTTGGTACATGGTGAAAAGAATGGGATCTGTACTGAGGAGGAAGAGAGGAATTGAAGAAACCTTATGCTGACTTTTGTTAGGAAAGGGATCTCAGGAGGCCACTGTTCCACCCTCCTGCTTGAAGCTGGGTCAGCTATGAGACCAGATTGCTCAGGGCTTTATCCAGTTCTTGAAAGCCATTTGAAAACCTCCAAGAATTCCAGACTGCACAATCCATCTCGACCGCCTATTTCATTGCTTTACTGTCCTCATGGTGAAAACACTTTTTCTTCTATCCAGTTTGATCTTCTCTCATTTGATACCTTTTGCCCCACATGCTCCTGCTGCACCACTGCGAAGAAACCTCCCTTAAGGTATTGGAAGGCTGCTATTAGATCCCCCTAGAGCCTTCACTTTTCCAGGCTAAAAATCTTTCCTTGTGGGGCACATGCTCCACCTTGATGTCCCTGCACTGAACTAGCTGCATTTGATCATCATCATTCCTGTGCCAGGAGCCCAAAACTGCAGTACTCCTGATGTGGTCTAATAATTGCTTAACAGAGGAAGATAATGAGTTGTGCTTCTGGTAATCCAGCCCGGGACCCACTTGCCTTCTTGGCTGCTGGGGCATCCTGCTGGCTCATATTGCCTTCTGTAGGTTTATATATTTATCTGAAATGGAATGTTACTTGGTTACTAAAACTTTATAGAGCTAACCAAGCCCCCAGTGGTAGGAGTTGGTTTACTTACATTTGGCAGAATTACCTAGGCCTCATTCAGCAGCAAAGTGCTCAGTTATTCTCCCATGAGACTTGCCTGACCCTGGAATATGTAAAGGCTGTAGAGTTTGGTCTGTCATATGTTTGGTGAATTGTAAATATTCTGAGCTCACTTATTCCCAGATGTGATACCTGCTAATCCCTCGTGACGATGACCTGCTATTTTGAGCATGGAGTTGATGCATTATTGATTAATCCATTTTAGGCTGCACTTAAAGTGGTTGTACTTTAATTACTTGGTATCTTGAAATAATAGTTTAGCATTTCAGAGGCTTCCTGGAAGAGATGTGGTTTTTGTGTACTGCAGAATCAGGAAAAAAAAAAGTGTATCTTTTAATGAAGTATTCCTTTCACTGGTTGTTTTTGTATTACAATAATTTATCATTAGTAAGCTTCTTTTTCCCTGTGGTTGTCTTGTTTTAGCAGTACAATTTGTTATTTCCAAAGAAAATAATGCATCACTTCAAACCACTATACTGTAATCTCAAAATGAAGCTTCTTCACTGAACCTTTTCCTTTTCTGTGTGTATGTGAGTTTTTTGGTTGGTTACTCCTGTTTTCTTAATGTTGAATTCTTTTATTATAATTTATTTTAATAGTTTATGGTTATGCCTATTAATAGATTTTCTTGCTTTCTGATATTGAGAGAAAAGAGTAGATGATGGTAGTCAAGTTTTATGGTTTAAAAAATACTATAGATTTCCAGGTAGCTGTCACATTAAAAAGTTTTCTTTTCTTTTGTGGGTCCTAATAGGTATCTTTACCAACATGCTGATTGTGAAACATTTTCAATTCCACCACTGACAGAAGCAGGCTTTATCTAGTAATTCGAAGAGAGGAGATTACATTTTCACACATCTTCCATGTGATTTCTTGGGTGAATCACTTCAATAAAATTATCAATTAAAGTAAAACCTTTTTCAAATATAATCGATTACTGATTAAAAACCAGTTAGATGTGTTAAGCTGTTACCAACATTAAGAGGTTCCAGAGGTATGTTGCTTGAGGCTGAATTTCAGAGGTGCTACCAAGTCAGGCATTCAAAATCTTCATGTTTTATGTGCATTTTGGATTGCATTTAAACATTTAGGGTACAAATGTTTACCATACATCTCTTTTTATTTGTATTCTGGTAGGACATAAAATACCTTATGCATACTGTGGTACTGGTGTGTTAGGTAGTGGCTGGGGAAAGTAGTTTCTTTCCTGAAAAAATTATTATTTAGGTTTAAAAGCAGACACCACAGGTGGGCAAAGATGTTTTAAGGGAGCATAGTATATCCTGTAGATAGAGATCATTATGAGAAGTAACAGTGACAGTGTCCCACTTGCTGAAAGAATATTTAATCTAGAGACTGGGGGGGGGGGGAACACAACAAAGGGGGATTTACAATCAAATATCCATCAGTTTTCTAGAGCAGAAATGGAACCCTTTGAAAATGCATGAGAAAGTGTGACATCTGTGGCACGGAATCAAGAGTCAAAACGGTGCCAGTGGATGAGAAGCATTAAATAACAAGACCACGATGAGTCTTGAGAACAAAATACTCTTTTTGGTTGAGTTGAGTTGAGACATTGGGAGAGCTACTCGAGGACAAGTGGGTGAAAGTGCTGAATGAGGAAACTGGTTTGTGCAGTAGGATTTTGGAATAGTGGGGAGTGGGCCAGGGGAGTTGATTGATTTATTTATTTACTTATTTTTCTTGAAAAGACTTAGTGGAAAAAAATGTTTCAAAGCTAATAATACTGGTAATTTGTTTTGGACGAACCTGAGACAAATATATGCTAGCACTTGCCAACTTTTTCTTAGGAGTCTTTATTTTGTACAAACTTAGTGGGATTGCTTGAAGGAGTGTCAATTTGCAGGATCCAGTACATGTCACTTAATAGCATAAATGCCTAAATGTGACCACCCATGCAGAGAAAAGGCAAAGAATTTAGCTTGTATACGGACTTCATATTGTAGCTTTCTAAGAATAACAAAGGATCAAAGTACAGTGTATCTTGATTGCTGTAGATGTAACGGAATGTGCACAAGTACGTTGTAGTTTCTGAGAATCAGTTACCAGATACTCTGCAAAAACACAGGGGGAAAAGAGAGATCAAGGGAAGAAAAATAACCCTGCAAGTTCTTGAATTCCTTGATTATTCAGTTGTTAATATAGTATGTAAAAATGTTTATTGAAGTTACTGTACAAAATATATAAACATTTTCAGCACCTATGTATCATGACTTAGAAACAAACCTCTGGTTTCTCATTCAGAGTGAAATAATAGTAACTCTGTTGATCATAAGGGAATGCAGCATTGTGGCAGATGTATTTTTTTTCATCCTTTGTAATGTTGCTGAGTAATATTTAAGAATAACAATAAGCTTAATGCTCTTGAGAACAATGACAATAAGGCTGTAAACTATCTCTGTGTGTCCATGTGAAGTCTCGTGCTCTGAAGAAAGTAGGTATTAAAAGAGTGTAAGTTTTTTCTTTCTCTTAAATCAACGGTCAGTTAGCTTTGTTCACGGAGCACACAGATGCTCTGTTCCTTGGCATAGTTTTTTAGATCTTGTAAGGTTTTGCAGATATTCTGGAGTAATTTTCTTTTATTTACATGTATTTATCTCTAGCTTAAAGTATTTCTTCCTCTGTACATGCAAACAGACATGTATCTAAGCAAAACAAAATTTTTTTAATTTTTCTTTGTGCAGTCTCTCTAGTTGTGAAGTTGTCTTGTAAACCTTGCTGATTCTGCAGGACATGCAGGCGTTCCTGGGAAATGGAGGGTGGGATGGTAATCAGACCCACCTTGATTGGGTAAATCAAAGATAAATTCTTTGGGGAATTTAGTTTGTACTGTGTGCATGCAGCATCTCTCACAGTGAGATCCTTTGGGTGAGCAGAGCTTCTTGTGTATTAAAAGAATGCAAATAGTGAAACAGCAACAATGGCTAAGGGTGAGTCTCTATTAACAGTTCATGGTAAGAGGAAGTGAGATTTGGGAGAGCTGAAGTTTTTTAAGCTCAGTCCTTATTTATTAATTTTACAGTTGTATATTAGGTGAAGCAGGGAGGCAAGGGAAACAGTTACAGTTTACAAAAAATTGCACTAAAAAGTGCACTAACATACAAATTATATTAATTAAAATATTGTAAATTATTAGTAATATAAACCAATAAAATATGTTTATTAAAAGTTGGTAAGTGGCATTATTTTGATAATAATTAGCATTCAAAGTTACATTTAAAGAAATGTGTAGGCATGAGATCTCAGAAGACATCTGCACTGCAAATTGAAGGAACATTATAAACAAAGTAGCTTTCCTTATCTAGAACCTCTCTACCTCTTTGTTCTTCTCAGAGACAATGACAACAGGATGTTCATGCTAAGAAAGAAAGAAACAAAAAAGGCTATGCCAAAACCCACTACAAGTCTGCTCAACGTCTCCTCCTTTACTGCCAGCCTGCTGGCAATAAGACGAGTAACAGTCTACTTCCACTTGACTGCTTGACTTGTGGTTAAACAAAAATAATCATTATGGGTCAACATAGAATAAAGAAATATTAAATAGTTTATAAAATTGTTATGACCTTTAAAAGCATTTGAATAATTCATAGGGGCCAAGGAAGAATGAGGATGAATGTGAGAAGCTTACTGTGTAATGTCTCTGTTCAAGAAGTATTTTACGTATGTAATTGTGGAGAAATTGAAAACAATGGGTAAGCATCAAGAGTTAAAGACATGCTTAAATACTCTCCTGAACCAAGGTTTAAGCACCCAATAAATCCACAGTGATCTTTTAGTACAGATATATCATGTCAACACTCCCTTACTAACTTTAGTGAAGTGTTATGGGTACATCTGCTGCTTCTAGTGAAAAATAGACAGGATTTGAAGTGATAACTGTTGCTGCAGGAGTTTTCTGTAATAGCTGCCAAATGGGAGGGAGGAGGCAAAGACAGCAGCAGAGGAAGCAGTAACCTTCGTGTTTCAAGAAAAGAAACAAATCAATCAGTAGCTCTATGCAGAGAATTGGAGAACCTGCCCAACAGCTGTCAGATGAAAACTGACACGCTGCAGCAGAATCTGCTTTATAACCAACCACTGTGGGTGTTCTGCCTTCACAGAGGTGTTCAGAGAGCTGTACGAAGCTCCTTATGTGGTACAAAGGTGGGATACATAAATTTGAAGCAATACCTCAACAACAAAAATATAAACAGACCTTTATATCTTTCATATTCTTCTGTTAAGCTCTTGTGTCTGGATTACTACAAGCAATGTGACCTATCAAAGTGGACCTCTAACCCAAATGTACAGTGAGTACACTAAAAATAGTGGTGTCTCTCAGTGGGAGTAAATGGTTTAGACAGAGCTTTCAGTAGCATACAGAAATAGCCCTGGAGATCCCTGGGAGGTGCAACACCCTGGAACAGGGATGTCCACTAAATGAATCCCACTGCTTCTGGTTTCTGCTGAAAGGGAGCTCTTTCGTCCTAAAGATAACTGTTTTGATATTGGCTTGTGGGAAAGAAAATATGAACAAAAATACTACTAGGTTCTTTTACAACAGAAAAATTTAGCGGTGCAAAGTAGGAGCTCTTAGGTTCCTGTCTCTAACTGAAGGAACCTAACCAGAATGTACTGAACTCTCAGCATTCTTTCTACAGGGGCAGTAGTCTAAACAATATTGTAAGACAGGTGAGTGAATCACTGAGTGCTGATTCCCAGTTCGAACCTTTTGCTGGTGAGCCTGAAAGCCGCTCTCTAATGAGTAGCATGAGCTGAGCACCCAGAAGTGTCCAAGTTTACTCTGAAGCACACGGACATGTATCAACACATGCAGTATCAAACATCCTGTGAGGAGCACCAGCTTAGTGGACAGATACATCTTAAATAAAAGCCCGATTGATGGCTGCCCAATCTCAGCAGAGCAAGATTTTGCCTAATAGTTTGGGCTAAGTAAAAGTATTTGCTTTCTTGAAGGTTTTGTGCAACAGGCTGTCAAAATTCCTTCCTGATTACATTGCTATGAAAATATTGTTATGCAAGGGAATGGCAGAGTTTCAAAGGGCAGGGCGATATAAGAATGAAACTGTAAGTTTGAAAATATGTATGTAATTGTTGCCTTTTTCAATAACCTGTTTAAAAATCTGCCTAATGAAAAAGAGCCAAATAGATCTATAATGTGAATGAGCAGCAATGATAAAAGATACCTTGTACCCATCATATATGATTGTCTTTGAGTCACAAACTAAGTATGTTTGGAAAGAGCCCTTCTGCCTTTTATAGTGAACCACTTACTGTTTCTCTCTCCTTCTGCTAATTCTCATAGATAACTTACTTGGATAGAGTCCCTTGACAATTCATTCATCTACCTTTGTTTTAGGCACATGCAGTGTTGAGTTGTAGCCAGATGGTCTAGACAGATGATAAAAGAGTATGAAATGATACACCAGAGCACTTAACTCCTGCTGCCCTGTCACACTGAACAAACACTTAATGAAATCTAAAAATGTAATAGCTAAAAATTTGTACTGCAGAATGATGGACTTTCACACATCCCTCTAGGATTTAATTGTCTTTTAAATATGGCTTCTGCACAAAAAGTTTCCTTTCAGTGTCCATTTCTAGAAAAATTCTTAACCATTCCACCAGTAAGCTGGTGACAGCAAGCTGGGCAAAGAACATAATTATTTATTCTCTATTAGGAATTTCATCTCTATTTTTCTGAAAATTGCCCATAAAATTTAGACTGTTCTTCAGTGTGGTTTGTTGTACACCAAATAATTTATGCTGACATCCTTTTTGGATGGAAAGCTTGCCAGCAATCCATTTTGAGATCTTGCAATTCAAAAATTGAACCCTTGGATGAGACATAGGGTATGTATTAAGCTTCTGCCTTTCACTTTTAGAACATAACCCTTAGAATTAGATTTCTAGTGTACAGTTGCAGGTTCAGTATTTACTTTCCTAGAACATTCTGTAATCGTTCATACTAGTCGTACATTTTCTGGGATGTTTGCAGAAAGCAATGTACAAAGGGCACAGACATACTTCTCATGAGTGTCTTTAGCACTCTGAATAAATATTCATCAAATATATTCTGCACTTTTCATTCTGCTCCTTGTGATATTGGATGTTACCAAAGTTAATATCAAAGCATCAGAGGTGTGACAGATCTTCAGAAATAGTGCTGAAATCATGATAGGTAGAGTTAAAAAGTACACAGAGCAGAAAAGGCAGTAGATTTTATCTGAAAAACCTTTGTAAAGTAAACATCTTGGAATTGTGTTCTCCTGCTTTGTGGGTGTGAAATCTCATGTGATCCTGCTGGAATCTGAGCTCAGGGCTGTGGAGGACAGCATTAGTAGGCCTCTAAATCTCTGATCAGATCTTAGTGCTCACATCCCCTCTGGTTTGTATCTGAGAAGAGATCACTTCTAGAACAGCCAGAACTATTGTAATGTGATGCTGCAGAGTAACACAGAGGCTGTTGCAGTTTCTAGGTTTTGTGGGATATATTTTTTGCAGCCATTAATAAAAGCTTTCCAATTTTGATGAATTTGTAGAACGCTTCGATTCACTAATGCAGGAGGGTTATAGGTTAAATCCATGTCTAGCTTAAGATTTATTCACTCAATTACATTTTTCCCAAAAGGGTTTCATCACTATACAAGGTAATGCATGAATGTACCCAGGCTTTTGTTTTAGCTTGAATACACTTTCAGGACTTTCTGATCCCAGCAGCAATAAATTCTAGACCATATTTTTCCTTGAAAGTTAATGAAGGGTAGGGGGCTTCCTTTTAACCAACTATGAGTAAGTATGTAGCAACACATGTGCCCCTACACGTGCATCAGTGTTGTCGCAACTATTAGTCCTGCTGCAGTGACTGCAAATTTGCTAGTAATTACAAGAAGAATAATTAACCCCTCCCCTCAATAATAACAAAGTTTAAGAAATCTTCTAATAAGGAATATATCTTTTTAGTGAATGAGCATGAATACTATTGTGAAGTTAGCCAAGTCTGAATTTCTGTGTAGTCAAGAGAATTAGTTTTCCTGCTTTTCTAGCTCAACAGACATAGGTGTCAACTTGAGTGCTAAAAAGCTGTAACACAGATTTCAGTTGTCAGCTGCAACATGTTGTTTCTTTTGGCTTTTTAAGGTCCATGATACCTGGAAGCAGAAAGAGAGATTTTGCAAACGTTCTTAACTGCTGATTATTCCATTTAAAATAACCTTTCAAAGAAGTCAAACATTATTATGTTTTTCCATCTTTTTTTTTTTCTTTTCTTTTTTCTGGTTTTATTCTATAAAAAATCTTGAACATAAAATGTCAACATTATCGCTCTTTTGAAGGTATAATCTGTGAGTCTTTTCTCACAAGTTGCTGAGTGTTTTGTTTCATCTGAGCAGGGTGTGCCACCCTGTGCACGGCAATATCCCACACGTGTGACTAGTCCTCTATTTACTTTGTGAATCTTTCCCTAACCTGATTTTTTTCTGTGGCTTTGCTATACAGGGTATCGTACTTGGGAGGTTAGAAACAGGTTTGTAAGTATTGCTCCTTACCTGCTCTAATTTGCTCTAGTGAGGTTGCAGTGGTTCACAGCCATGATGAATTTGCTATTCAGAATCTTTCCCAGAATACATAGGACAGTAGGTGTCTATTCTCTCCTATGGATTAACCATCTGACAACTGCGTTTCCTGGCCTCCTGGGTCAGGTTTCTATCTCCTAGGAGCTAGATAATGAGAAAAAGGAAAATCCAAGGCAGCTACTACATTTTTGGGGGCTCAGATTTTCTGCATAGCAGCTCTACAAGATGAGGATGCAGTGCAGGATTATAGGAAATTATGGTTCTTAGTATACTTTTTAATTACTTTTGATTTCATGAGGTTTTCTGCTGACAGGCAGCACAAATTGCAAAAAGGAAAGGTTATTTAACATGCATCCTCTGGGGTGAACTTTCTAATCAATAGCAGTTTTAATTTATATCAGAATTAACTAATGGGACACTTTAAACAGCATTACTTACTTGAAGTTTATATTTCCATGACCATTTTGTTTTGAATAGAATAATCCTCAGACAATATGGGAAGGATTGTAGCAAGCTACAAAATACTTCTCTTGGCTGCCACTCACATATGCAGTGATGATTCCTGAGTTTGATTAATAGTTTCTGTTCAATTAATAAAACATTTGTATGGAGATTTTGTGATGCTATGGGTTTTAAGTTGTTTTAAGTTCCCTCTAAGATGCTTTCATTTTATGATTTTAAAAATGCCACTTGTGAGCTCCTTAAAATGCTTTTATTGTTCCTCATTCCCTAATGTGTTTGTCATAGATTGCAACTATGTTCTGTTTTAAG
This sequence comes from Megaceryle maxima, assembly GCA_024605025.1. Lineage (NCBI taxonomy): Eukaryota > Metazoa > Chordata > Aves > Coraciiformes > Cerylidae > Megaceryle > Megaceryle maxima. Next base: position 18,995 of record JANHGN010007349.1, on the reverse strand, counting down.
GCAAGCCAGGAGTGTCCCTCAACAGTAATTTATGCCTTGTTGCATCCATCATGTGTAGAACAGTTTCTCCCTCAGCTGCCAGGAGCACTGGAAGCACAGTTGTCAGGATTTAAAGTGAATGAAGAACAACTTGACAGGCAGAAATTATGTTTCCCATATAAGCAAACATCCATTCATAGTTTCTGGGAAATCTTGGGGCTGTTTGAGCCAAAACATGAACATGGCTCAGTTCAAACAGCATGCAGCAAGTGCATACTGACACCAAGAACCCTTTGGTCAGCTCAACAAACAAGCAGAAAAGCCTTTCATTCTTGAGCATTTCTGCAATTATGGTTACCAGGATGGTTTCACTAACCATTATTTCTAGCTCTCAACTGTTCAGATAAACTGTGATTTACCAATGTATGAGAGTCCTGCAGTTTTCAGGTGCTCATGTGCCTAATATTAGAATCATAGAATGATAGAATTGTAGAATGCCTTGGGTTGGAAGGGACCTCTAAAGGTCATCTAGTCCAACCCCACTGCATTAAGCAGGAACATCCTCAACTAGATCAGGTTGCTCAGAGTCCCATTAAGCCTGACCTTGAATGACTGTAGGGATGAGTCCTCCACCATTTCCCTGGGGCCTCCACCACCTCCTTGCTGGCTCTGCTCTTCATATCTTCATACTGATAGGAGGTTTTAGCGATTTCGTGTAAAATCAGAATTCACAGAATTATTGAGTCTGGAAAAGACCTCTGAAATCATCGAGTCCAGCCTATGACCTAACACCATGACATCAGCTAAATCATGTTGCTAAGTGCAGCATCCAATCTTTTCTTCATCACCTCCAGGGATGGCAACTCCACCACCTCCCTGGGCAGTCCATTCCAGTGTTCTATCACCCTTTCTGTGAGGAAGAGCTTCCTAAGATCCAACCTAAACCTCCCCTGGTGCAGCTTCAGGCCATGCCCTCTCATCCTGTCACCAGTTGCCTGGGAGAAAGAGCCCTTCCCCGGCCTGACTACAACTTCCTTTCAGGTAGTTGTAGAGAGTGATAAGGTGTCCCCCACCCCGAGTCTCCTCTTCTGCAGGCTGAACAAGCCCAGTTCCCTCAGCCTCTCCTCATAAGACTTTCCCTCCAGTCCCTTCACCAGCCTCATCACTCTCCTCTGGACCTGATCCAGCACCTCAGTATCCTTCTTGAAGTGAGGGATACAGAATACTTCACTGTTTTGCCTAGAAAGCAAAATCAGAGCTACACTGCTGAGATGGGCCATCACACCACATGAAAAACAAGTGGCAACTAAATAGTGGCCAGAAGGCTTCCATTCACTCTTGTGGCTTTTGCCCAGAGCAAGGGGAAGTACAAACTGCTATTGAGGATTTGTCCAGTTTGCCTGTGATACCTGTGCCATGTAAAGTAAAATCCTGTTGAAATGCATTAATAGGTTTATGTAAGCCCTCTGTATTTTGAAAGCAGACTAAGGTGATTTCAGACTAACATCTTCATCTAAAGCTGTTTCCAGACAAAAGCAGAGTACTTGAAAAGCAACCCTTGATGAAATAAGGCCTATTTACGTATGAGTGTTTGCCAGAGTCCCTGTCCCCATAGTAACTGAGGCCCAGATTCATAAAATCATCTAATTCCCTCTTAAGCACCTGAATACCTCTGAAGTTCTGGGCCTAAAGTGTTTCCCAAGTAAATGTGAACTCACTGTACAGGTCTTGTATGACTTGCAAGAAATTATCCCTTCTTAATCACTTTTTTTTTCCTTGAGCAAGGAAGCTTTGGCTAGGGGTGTAATGACTTTTTGTAATCAGGCCATCAGTCATACTGTGGAAATATGTTGAAGAGGTGGATCAGAAAGGTTATGCTGAAAATGCTCATTTTCTGAGCTTCTGGACATACAGGCTCATTGCTGCTATGGGCCCATTTTATGGAGTTGACTCCTTTTGATGTGAATGCATTTTGTCTTTATCCGTCTCCTTTCACCTTGTAATTTGCAGTTTTTCCAGAGGAACAGGTTAATGCTGAAGAGTTGGCAATACATATGTGATCACTGATACAGCTATATTCATTTTGGTTGATGTGTTTCAAGATTATGATCAAGGCTTTGCTTCAGAGTAGAAATTGGATTAAGATCCATCAGATGGATCCCAGCACTGGGGCAATGCCTGCCAAGAGGCATATCCTTCTCAGGAGGAAGGCAGCTATACCCTTCACAGGCTATATAGGCTCTGGTGTATCTGTTGTCTGATAACCATAAATAACAGCAATTGAATCTGGGTGTGTCAGATGGGTGAGTCCTTAAACTTCAGAAGATGGTGGAAGATTGCTAGCCATGTGGGAGTGTTTGGGACCAGGACACCTTGTCAGTCACAACTGCTGTGCTTTGATCCCCAACACACCTTGGGAATGCACTTGCTTGGAGTTGGAGTAGAGAAGCCTCCAGTACATGGGAGTTACACAGGCTCCTCTACACAACTGCTTGCCTGCTGCCTCTCAAACCTACCTTAGTTCCAGGCAATGCCACCCCAAAGTAAAAATGCAAAGGCTTGATAAGTAATGGAAGACTCACTAAAGTAAAGAGCCTATGTCTGAGCTTGACTCCTGCACCACAGAATAAGGCTAACTGTTGCTGTATAGTATGAGAAGTTCTGGGTTATGTTTTTGAAGATTTGCTTAGTTACTTGCACTTTACAATCCAAAATACCAGACAAGGTGTATATTAGCCAAACTTACTTGGTTTTGATGACAAATCTTGTATAAATGGATTGTAAACAGTTATGGGTTGTCCATTGTCTGACACCAACAGGGAAAAGAGATTGACTAGGGTCCCAGTGTTTGCAATATGACGTGCTGTTGCAGGAAAAAAAGATAATTTGCTGTAGGTTTTTTAACTGGTTGCAAAATCACTACTACTACTACTACTACTACAAAAAAAAAACCCAAACCAAACAACAAACAAACAAACAAAACAAAATAAAACACCCCACAAACAAACAAACAAACAAAACCCACAACCAAAAACCACCAAACCAAAATGGCAAACATGCTCCACTTTCCAAGAATCGGAAAACAAAGTGACATATCTTCTGACCAGTAACCAGTAATTATTCCTAGGATAGGTAGGCAGGCCTCATGCCAGTGATGCTTGCTGGTATTAGCAGAATTAGACACTGTAACACTGAGGAATGAATTCCTCCAACAGGAGCTAAGAGCATGTGGAAAGGTTGGAGATCAGGAGTTACTGAATAACTACTGAATAAGCTTGGGAAGAGTGGTGATTGTGCTCCAAAGATACTGAAGCTGAGGTTAAGCTGTATAAGAGTAGCTGTGTATGACACACAAGGCATTTCAGTGCCTTTAGCTGGCAGTGGAAGGAATTGGACATGTCCAGGGTGAGACATCTCAACCTGAAGTAGACTTCTAGCTTAGGTCAGATGAGCTGCTTTCTGTAGAGCCTGTGGCTTTTGAATGACTTTGAAGGGTGATGTGCTCTGGAGTCCACAGTGTAGACGTCTTAAGATTATCTGAATTTCCATATGCACACCCTTTCATCTGTTCATGTAGCCTGTGAATAGGGTATTACAGCAATTACTGGTAGAAACGATACCTCTGGCTGGTGCTGTGCTGTCTTTAGCATCCACCATTGATTGGAATCTTGATGCTTTCTTTGTTTCTGCTCAGGGAATGCCTAAATAAAAAACTGTGCTAGGTAAGAGGAGTTTGGAAAGGGAAAATACTGTGACATTAGTTATTTAGTGTATCTCACAAAGAAAATACTGTGATGAAAATATCTCATGCTGAAGTTACCTAGATAGCAACTGAGAAAATACACTAGTCCATCTACAAAACCCTCCTATGTCTGATTTTAGTAATTTTCCTTCCTTGTGGTAACTCCTAAGATTTGGTGCAAAAGTACTTTGAATTCTAAAAAATGAATGACTTACAAGCTGATTCATTAGTAGTTTTCTTCTTGGCAATTATATTGTTCAAATACAGTTTAGAATGATTTTTTCATGAGCTGTTTGCTGTTCATGGCTAGTCCTCCTTAAATGGTTGCCTAGAATATGGGGGTGTTTTGGGTGTTTTTCCATTTCCTTGATGGTTGACTTGAATAGCAGGTGCTGAATTTTCATTTGGAGAACCTATTGTATAAATTTGCAGAGTCGGTTATCTTCCAATTAATGAAAATTCTGCAATTCAGGAGTGTTTCTTACAAATCTTTGGCGGTTGTTCAAGCACTGGTATAAGTGGATCTAGCTGATCTTGTTCACAAAATATATTCACAAAGTTGTTTTAAAATCATGTAGCTATTGATCTCCTCTCTCTGCACAGAAAAATATCTATTTAATTTCAAAGGAAAGAGTTACCCAGAGGGTTATACCACATCTAGAAAGTTACAGGAGTTACAGCCTTCTGTCAGTGAGAGGAGTTACATTTCTGTGTTAGAATAAACTCTACCAACTGGTAGCCTGCAGTATCGGAGTGGTTTTCATGATTCCTTCTGACTGTTTTGCTCTTCTGGATGTATGCGATGCCATAATATCACCCTACATTTTAGTTTGCTCTGTCAGTATCCACGGTCCAATATTGAGCACCTTCTGGATGAGCACTTTGTAATGTGGGTCAACACCTTTCAGTCAGGGTGTATTCTCGTAGGCTTTGCTCATCAAAGCATCTTTTCCTGTAAGACATTTTGTAGCCATTAAAGAGCTGCTGCTCTTCTAATGATGTGTGAGGGGAACTCCAGGCATTTTACTGTGCTACCAACTTGGCAGAACTGGGGAGGCGATTTATTTGGTGAAGACCAACTATGGCCCTTCCAGTGTGTCTTCAGTGAGTTGGGCAGTGCCTAGGAGAATCCATGTAATGCAGTTCAGATGGCTGAGTGTAAATGCCTGAAGGAAATATTACTTTCAAAAAGAAAGGGAGGGATTTTTCCATCAACTACCTATGCAAAATGGAGCTTATGAGGTTCATTCCAGCTAATAATTTATTTAATACATTCAGGTAGCTAACTTTAGTGTTGCCAGAAGTAGCAGTTGTGCAAATGGGGGAGATTCTAATCACTCTTGTACAAGCAGAAATGGGAAGAATCTGGGTTCAGAATGAGTGCCTTTCAAGTATAATGGCCAAAACCCAAGTTGATGTGTATGCAACCAGCCAGGATGAATAGAGAGGGGTGTGCGTGCCTATTTCAGAGTTAACACGTACTCTGAAAGGTTTAAATTTATGCGTTGCCAGCGTGAGAAAGGAAAGGGAGAAAAGGGGACAGAGCAAACTTGGAGAGACAGCTATAAAGGGTTATTTATCCTAGTGCTCTTCCTTATGCAGGTATTAATCTATGAGCAAATCCTTCAATCTGATGGGCCTCTGCTGGGTTAGCTGCACAGGTTGCAGAGATGATGTGGTGCAGGTTTCTGTTGAACACATTGCTTTAAGAGAAAAAACCCAAACCTCTACGAGGGGTTTTTTTCATTAAGTTAATGTTTTGCTGGAGGAAGACAGACTTGGCATATTTTTTCCTGCTTAAATATGTTTGATTCTTAAAAATATTCATAGATTCCAGTTTGATTTTGTTTGGATTGGGAATTCATAACAAGAATATAACTTGGTGTTGTGATGTACTGGATTGAATAGACCTTGTCTTTACAAAACAAGATATAAAACATTTTCTACAGAGGAGGCTTGTCTTTTTAGTTTATTAAACCAGAGCATTACTCTTATGGATATAGCTGTAACTAGTTAAGCTATGTTGTCACTTCTGTAAGTTAGAGAAGTTAAGGAAAATTTGGGTGTATGTTAAGCAGTGTGTGCTTCTTCATGTTAGCCTTCTGTGGTGACTTAAGTGAGGATATACATCTTCCGTTCCTTATTTCTTCATACACACAGAAAGAAAAACATGTACAAAAGAACTAGTGCAACACATTAATTTAAGACTAATAGCAGGGTGAAGGTCCTGGTGTCTGTAACAACCACAGCAGTTTGCAAGGCCTTAGGATCCCTCACTTAATGTAAGTTGATGGGAGTTTTTCAATTGACTGCTTCGATAGCTGGAGCTGACCCTTCATTAATAAATGAGGAAGGTTAAAATGCTCTTACCCAGAAATGTAGATGCAGCCACTGTCTATACTTCTCACTTGCAGTAGTGAGGGAAGGATTAAAATGCCAATTATGAAAAGTGCCACCCTCTAATTACCCTTTAACTTTTTTTTTTCTTTTTAAATCTAAATCAAAATACTTTTTTTGCTTCTGGGTAGCTTGACAATGGAAAAATTTTATAATAAGAAATAATTTTTATATGCAAATGTGCATCTGAAAAGTAGCCTTTATAAAGTGCTACCTGAGCTTGTACTGCTGAGTAGATAACTATGGTTCTGTCTTCAGATCTGAATCTCTTGTTACAATGGCAATACTTAAACCTTTGAAATGGCTGTTTTTCAGATAGATCATCTATTGGCTAGAAAGTCATTGTATTGACAATATTTATGAAAGCTCATATACAATCTAAATAAATATGTGAATACAAATATAAACCATTAAAATCACAAATTCCTTCCCATATTTTGATCTTGTCAACTGGAAGTTAAAAAGTTTGCACCAATTGGAATTGTGTGGAAGGACTCAAACCTGCTGTCCGGCTTTTTACACGTTTGCAAAATGGTACGTTTGAAGGGAGTGAAAAAACTGATATAAAGTATATTTTAGAAGTATGTAAAGCCTAGAAGCATGGAAGAAAAGCCATGTAAATCAATTGATTTTGGGAGTCTATAATGGAAATGGTATAGTATGGACATCTGTACCTTGATGAGAGTGCTGCTGCTGATCTCCTGAGAGCCACAGATGAAGAGCTGGTGGCAAGGAGGAACACAGCATTTCTTGCATGAGGTAATGGCAGCCAGGCAGAAGCTTTGGAGGGCTTTCCTTTCATATAACTTCGGGTGACACTGTGTACCTAACAAATCAGTAGCCGTTACCTTTCATGGAGTCGCCAGTGGCAGTGTGGACTGTCTAGTGCTAGTTAAACTGTTAACACAGGCTGTTGGATTAGTTAAGTTGGATAATACGACTACTCTTTCAAAATATATTTCTTGATTGTAGATATCTTTAAATATGAAGTGCATTATTAAGTTTCTGTGTATTAAATGTACAGAATGAGACAGCAAGCTTGATTGAAAATTAACTGACATTCCCTACCAGTGTTTACTTCAAAGTAATAATGCATTTTGGCTCAACTGCAGTTATGAAGCTACAGAGCTCTCATGGCAGCTTTTGAAAAGGCTTAAATACCAGCTAACAGAGAGGCCTCAGAATACAAGTGTGCACTGGGATGTGTGGTCAACTGCGGGCATTTTCATTGGCTTCTCCCTGGACAGGCTTCTTGGCCACGTGTTGTTGACCTCCTTGTTTTTTGATCTGGGTGCTCCTGGGGAGGTAAGAGGAGGGAGAGAAGAGGTGGCTGGTGGGTCTTTGATGTACTACAGAGATGGAGCGTGCAGATTCCTCTCCCACCTTGCCATCCTGAAAGCAAGGTACTGGGTGAAGTTTCTCAGCCTTTCTGCCATCGTTCCCATGATGGCACAGCTGTATCAGTGTTTAATGAAACAACTGTCCTCATAGTCTTTCCTTCCAAAGAGTCCTTTGAAAAGTGGAAATTTGTAATACTATAAAATACCACTGCTATTTGCTGCTGTGAGCTATAGTAGATCAAGCTATCAGTTTTCTACCACAAGTCTTTAGTCCTGCTGCCAACAACGACCTTATATATGGCTATAAATCTTCTAGGAGTGGAATAAAGGCGAACTGCTTTTCACTGTAATGGGGTATGTCTTACACAAAGACAGAGAGCATTAGGAATTCTGTGTGTAATAGCCAGTGCTTCCCAATATTCATGTCAAAACAAAGGATGTAGTACTGTGGGCTGTAGAAGTTATTTAGACATATTGCAGTTTTTTATGCCTAAGAACATTGGTTTTATCCTAGTAGTGCTGATCTGATTCGGGAGTCTGGGTATTCATTTTATAAACCTTATTCTGAGGTGCTCTCAGCTCTTCTGCTTTGCATGTCAGAAGTCATTCTGGAGAAGGAAATTCCCTTAACTTTATTAACTCTATATTAACTGCTATTGCTTTAATTTATATATATATATTTATGTTAGTAATACTTCAGTCAAAATGTAAGTCTGACTTTGAAAATTGAAAATTCTACCTCTTTTGCAAGTACTGGAGTTGTAGCAATTTTCTAAAGCATTTAGAGACCCAAAATGCAAATGGGTATCTAATGAGATTCACAAAAGAACCTATTTCCTATTGAAGTCAATTAGAAATGTAACTTGGTTGTTTCTCTAGCTTTAGGAACTTAAATGCCTTTAAAAAAAAAAAAAAAAAGCTTTAATTCATTTGGGCACTTTTGACAATTTTACTCTAAAGCTCGATTTTTTTCCGTGTGACAGTCAATTTCTGTCACTGAACTGAATAGATAAATGCATAGGTGTTATGTCATGGTTTTTATTTCAGAACTGTTCAGCTGTTTCTAAATTGGAATGATTTAAAACTAAATATTGTTAAAATACTACAGATGTGCATGAGCACTGCCTCTCTCATTTATGAATCAAACATAGAGCTGTCACTATTTGTGAGCCTAAAAACCCCAAAATAATATTTACTGTTATGTAATGTTGTGAAAATGTTAAATAAAAGTACTCACTGGCTCCAGTATTCGTGGTTGGGGAAAAGCATCCCAATATTAAATCCCTATCCACCATTCCTGTATCCCAGCTATTGTCATTTTACAGTGTCTTTTGGTGAAATTAAGTGCTGCAGTTATCGAGTACAATTCCTATGGCGAACTGCAGGTTGTTATTCCCGAGCAAAAATTGGCATTTTGCCTAGCTGTGTCTCACCTCCCACTTAGCCTGTGTGGCACAAAGAGGCTGACTGAGGAGGAAAGCAGAGAAAGCAGAGTACAGAGGAGCAGCCTTGGTAAGAGTCTTCATCATACTACCTGTTGCTGCTCGTCAGTTTGCTCTTATGAAAAGATGTTATGTATTAAGGAATTGCTCATCATCTAACTTTTTAAAAACTCAAAAGGTATTCTGTGTGTGCACATGCATGTGAGTACATAACTTGTCCTAGGGCTCACAGAGGTAAAAAACATGGAAGGTTGGATACTTAGTTTGTTGATTTTTCTTGCAATTGCACCCTTTTTGTACTTTGTCTTTATATCAGTGTAATGATTCCAAGACCTATCCAATATGACTGTAGTGCACACAAAAATAAGCCACATCAGCTAATACATAGGAAATTATGTCCATAACCACAAAGACCCAGCCTCTGTACTAATCTACTTTCTGCAGTTCCATTCCCCTAGAAACAAGAGTTTAATGCTCTCCTGATCTTTCCCTGAAGAAGAAGTTAGGATTCTTACTTACCCTGCCTTCCACCTTGTCCATATCTAGGTGAATGCAAGGGAAGGAGAATAAAAGCAGAATGATATCAGGACAGAAATTTAGGGCATGGCCCTGAGTGGTACAGCTAACTTAACTTCAACAGAGGCTGCTGCTTGGGTTGAGGGTTTCCAATTCCTTTGGTCGAGTATGCTGTACAAGGCATATGTATGCTTCAAGCTGTAATGGTGATGGTGGTGGGAAAAGCTGTACAGCTCACTTCAGGGGAAGGGGTAGTGAGTGGGATTCAGGGACCAGAGACAGCAGGTCACAGTGGTGAGGCAGGCTGTCAGTTTTAATTCCATTTAACTCAATACAAAAACTTCTGTGATCGTCCCTGTCTTCATCCCTAACATGGTTTCTGAAGTGTAATGGAGAAGTTTGATTTCTCTGAACAGAGTCTTTAAAAATTATGTCCGGAGCTGTGAGTGCTTGCAGCAGCTGTCCCCTGGCAGATCTATTTCAGAAAGGTCGAATTCTTTCAAACCATTTCTCAGCCTAAATCCATGACCTGCTGATGGCCTTCATAAAAGTGGAAATTCTTTCTTCATTTCCAGAAGACATAAAATACTTACTATCAGATTTCAGAAATTCAAGTTCTGAGGAAACTCAAGTCTCATTTGGGCCTATGAATCCATCTGTGACATCCCGTACTCCCCAGTACAATAAGACTTTTCCTTCAACTGAAAAAAAAAACCCCCTGTATTAATAGTATCATTTCAGTGGAACTTTGTAGGGTGTTTTTTAGTTCTAATCATCAAAGACATTGCAGTTGTTACTTTTCTAGTGTTTAATCTTTGACCACTTCACCCCCCACACCCAACTCTCCCACCTTTTACCTGTAGTATTTGTGTTTCAGACTGGACACATAAAAGGTGCATTTCTCTCTGCTGTCCTATGGTGCAGGAAAGGTTACCTTGAATTTGTCCTGTAAACTTTCGTACAATTTACATTTAAATCCAACTGTGTCTTCAGTTTCTTTCTGTTCTAGTAAGGAAATCTCCTGTTATATAAAACATGCAAACTTTTAATGATACACACTGGGAAACAGAGTTTCATAGACTCTCGAAATGCTGATCTGTACCTTCTAATTACACAGATCAGAGTGCTAGCTGTTTGGAGAGTACTGATACCTGATGTTGCTCACGGAAATGCTCTGCAGCAGGAGAGATGCACTGAGAAACCCTGTTACATCTTACCTTCCTTGAAAACTAGGCAGCATTGCTGAGCAACAACATATAGGCTCTGGTTCAATTTTATTTTCTCCATGCACTGAAGCTGGTGTCTCTTAGAGAGTTGTAACATTTTCTGTCAATATTACTAGGAGTTTTACAGAAGTTAATTCACAGAAAGTTTGTCAGGTGAGAAAGATAAGTAAGGTGACTGAATCGAAGCTGTTCCTCAGCCTTTGAAAAGACCCATCTTGCACAGTGCAAAACTGTAATAGATGCACAAGCCAGCATGGGTACAGTAAGGTGCATTAGATGTTGTTCACAAAAGGTAGTTTAGAGCAAAGGAGGTGCTGTACAGGCATCAACAAATGTGTAGTGTGGATGTGTCTGAAGAGATCTCAAGAAAACTTGCTTAAGTCTTCATTGTGGCTCACTGGAAGATGTTAGGTTGCTTCTAGTTTAGGCTAGCTTTGTGAACTACAGAGATTACAGCCTTATGTGCATAAGGCACACAGGACACGTACCTTTCTTCTTACTATCATCTGTTTCTGTTGCAAGCAAGGAGAAAAGCTGTATGCTGAAGTTTCCCTGTTGAATCCTGTGACCCTTAACTGAGATGCCCAGTATTTAAGTAGATTTTTTAATTTTTTTTTTTTTTAGCTGAATGGTATTCTCTCTGCTCCAAATAACTTTGTAAACGAAAAACCCTAAGACTTTGCAAATAAAACTGAGCTCTCTCAAGGACAGTGCACTTTTAATCATATGCAGGCTTCATTCTGATCCCACTGAGTGAGCAGACTGGCCACTCTATTCAGATCTAGGCAGAATTGGCTTCTATCCTTAAAAACACAGCCACGTTTGCTGTGGCATTGGAAAGAGTCTCTCACGGGAAAAATGATTAAGGTTGCACTTGTTGAAGTGTATTGTGCTGCTTGGAAAAGCCTCTCTACTTCTATTCGTAGCCAGTGTCAGAGTAGAATAATTTATGCTGAGGAAAACCAAATTATATCACACAGGAATAAAACAGAAAAATCAGAAAATAACTGGATTTTTTTGTTTGTTTTTAATTTTTCAGGATATTGCAACACTTTCACACTACTGCTGAAGATTACACCATAATTTTCACATCTGGATGCACAGCTGCACTTAAACTGGTAGCAGAAGTATTCCCTTGGATACCTGAAGGCACAAAGCAACCTAGCAGTCGATTTTGTTACCTAACTGACAGCCACACATCTGTGGTGGGTATGAGAGGAATAACTGCCTCAATGGATGTCTTGTCTGTTGCAATAAAACCAGAGGAAATCTTGTTAGCAGAAAAAAAAAGCTTACCTGCTGAAGAACAAAACTGCACAACACCTCATCTTTTCTCTTATCCAGCTCAGAGCAATTTTTCTGGTACTAAATATCCCCTTTCATGGATACAGGACATAAAAGGTGGAAAACTCTGCCCCATCAAAATACCAGGGAAGTGGTTTGTTCTACTAGATGCAGCTTCATATGTGAGCAGTTCTCCATTAGACTTGGGAGTTCACCAAGCTGACTTTATTCCCATCTCATTCTATAAAATCTTTGGATTCCCAACTGGTGTAGGAGCATTGTTGGTAAACAACCGGATTGCCCCCCTTTTGAGGAAAACCTATTTTGGAGGTGGAACAGCAGCTGCCTACCTCGCAGGAGAGGATTTTTATTTCCCAAGGAAATCTATAGCAGAACGGTAAGGCTTTGTTTAACAGAACAGGGCGGGTTGCTGATACCGTTTGCATTAGACAAATGTCTTAAGGTTGGTGCATGCAGTGGACCGTGACCCCTGTGCTTCCTTATGTGGCTGGATAGGTATTTCACATCTAACTTTAATCTTAGTGTTCTTCTAAGTATTCTTTTTTTCCTATGTAATGAACATAATCTGAAATATTTACCTTCCCTCCCTGATGTGATTTGTCACAACTGGTAAAAATAGAAGTTTTGTTCAGTGACATAAAGGTCAGTCCATGTATTTATTAATTTATGTTTAAGGTATTTCAGTGGAACCTCGATTCATTTGTGAAGCTCTGCACCTAGAGCAGTGAGGCCAAGGTTGACCACACAGTATAATGACCCTCAATGAAATTGAAAGTAAGGTCCATGTATTTCACTGGAAAGGTGGCATGCTTTACTCTCAAGAGAAGCTTTATGAGAATAACATGTGCACTAAGTTATATTACCTAGGACAAATATTTGTAGCACTCTTTTTTTTTCTGTGACTGAGGATCTAGAGAAGCCATGAAGCTCTACTACTTAAAAAGAGGAGGTCAAACATACATACATAAGGAAATGCAGAGCAATGGATAAGCTTCCTCAGACCCTTACCACATTGAAACACCACTCTTGGTGACATTTGCTCTCTCTGCCTCTCCCTCATGTCAGCAACAGCTTACATAAATGCAAATGCAGGAAATGCTTGAGATTGGCATTTAATATTAAATTATAGTCCTTGGGAGAGGCTAGAGGTGAAAAGGAGAAATTATTAAAAAACCCATTTATGCCTTGCATTTGTTGATGGATGTGTATTCAGCAGCACATTGTCCTGCATCTCCCATGATGTAAATGCCTGATCTTTCACTGTACACATAGTAATGCAGAATGATGCTACATGTGTGTGTACCTCTTCTAGGTGTGTGCTCTGAGCTATGCTGTGGGGTTTGGTTCTTCACTGGTAAAGGCCTCATTACCCTGGCTCTTTTGTGATACAAGGCCATGCATTATTTCTGAAACAGAAATTGATATGGGGAATGTCCAGTTAATCTTTTATTTTAGAAATAACAACAACGGGGAAACATTGACATTCTCTTCTCTAGTTTTGTTTTTTCAAATGAAAAATACACTGAAGTGCAGCACTCACTGAGAGTCAGCATGAAAGGACATAAATATAATGGGATCATAAGGTGTTCCTGCATCACCTGCAAGCCAAGGAGATAACCTGCTTTAATTTGACTTGGGTAGGCTCTGATCAGAGCCTTTTTAGAGGACATTGACATTGACACACAGCTCCTGAGATTGCATAGTGAATAAAAATATCTGAAATGTGGTTTAGATCTCAATTCTGCTTTTTTTTTTTTTTTTTTTTTATTAAGAGGGGAATGGTATGTGGAAACCTTGAAGGGAGCTCTATCTCTGGTAGCTTTTTCAGGAGTTTTCAGAGGTTGCCTTTCAGATATTTGAGACTCCCACTGCTATCTATGGCTTTTTTTACTGGATCAGAAGAAAGGCCTGCTTTAACCTTTTTCTACTACAGAGTTATAAACAAAGGAATTTGTCCAATTTGATTTCTAAGGCTGTATACTGAGTGTCTAATCTTGGTATGAGGGAACCTAACTGAAGTAACAAAATGTGACAGCTAGATACCCAGGCATGTTATACTTGTTCACATTAGATACGAAAATATCATGCAGACACTCTGAGTCATTGTACATAGGTAAATATTTACATTTGTCCTCATCTAATCTTTTGGTTATTAATTTAAAACCTAATATTTAAAAGTTCATGTTTAGAGCATTACTGGTGCTGTCCATAATCCCTAGTGACCTGTGGAAACTTAAAGTCCTACCTGGAGAGGCTTGAAGTTTTCAAAGATAGGTCAGGAATGAGGATAACCACTTTCTTGAAAAAACAAGGACAAGAGCATTGAAATTTTCAATCAGTGTCCTCCAAGGTATAATATCCACATTTTAATCTTTTTTTTCCTTCAGATGTTGTAGGATTTTGCTTTGTTATGTTTTTAAAGGATTTTCTTGGTAATGAAACTGAGATAGAGCAGTTAGGAACAGAACTACTACACTTCAAGTGAAATGCAAGACCACTATGGCCAAAGCTAATATGATTACCTATCTGCAGGCCATGTTTCCATTTCTTTGTTGTAACTGAAACACTTGGATCACTATTGCTCATATAAACAGCAACTCTAGCTAGGTTTTAACCCTGCCAAATTGCAGTAACGAGCCTCCATCCTTGAAGGTATCCAAACCTAACTGGAGAAGGCCCTGAGTAGCTTGCTTTGCAGCTGGATGTGCTTTGGTCAGGAGGTTGGACTTGAGATTCCCCAGGGGTCCTTCTGTAATTGATTCAGCACACCTCTGCTGAGCTCCATCTGTGTTCTCTCTTTAGGTATGTCTTTGTGATTTCAAAAAACTGGTTTCTTAATTTATTTATTTATTTATTTATTTTTAAAACCCCTTGTTTGCAATGCTGGATTAACGCTGGTTTTGAATATACTGAAATAAAATCAATAAAATCATAAGTAAAATTGAACTCTAACAAATAGCATGGGAAAAGTGTGTTAGAATGTGTATCTATCTATGGTATTAGCAGAATGCATTCTGTGTCTCTGCATAATCGAAGTGCAGTGTACTAAGGAAATAGCTTTTTCTAAGTCAAGGTGAAACTTGAGTGGAGATGTGTAGTGAGAGGGTGTTTATTCATCTTTCTTTCCCAGGACTGTCAAAACAGTTACCTTTTGTCTTAATGGATACAGCTTTTGCTAGTGCTTCTTGTACCTTATTTTGTTGTTCTGGCTATATAAATTATTCTATTGCAGTCTCTTTTACATTCCTTTAATACCTTTAAATCACTTCCACATTTTCCGCTTTCATGGCAGTAGCCAGTCTTCCTATCTCAACTTTTAAAATCATGTTTATTGTGTTTTCATCCTTGCATCAAACAGCTTGACAAATTATTATTATCATTCACAAATCTAGCCTCATTTCCCATGTTTTTTTCTGCACAGCATGAGATAATAAAATAATATGATTATGTATAGCAAAAATTCAGCGATAAAATATTCATCATCTGCCCTATTTTTCTTTTGTATTTGGGAGTGCTATTCAGAATCTGATCATCCTGGAATTTATGACTAAGGGAAAAGAAGCTGTTGTGTTATCTGTAAATTGGATATCTGTATCCTAGTCTACTGGTGTGAATTATCTAGTGCATTAGCCGTTGTGTGTTTTTCATTTCCAAATGCATTTTCAAAAGCTTTGGAAATCCAGATGACAGGACTTTGTCCCTGACAAGTTTTTAGTGGCTCTTGCCTCTGCTGCTGAAATAATTCAACATCCCTAAAGCAGCAGCCACACTTTTGTAGTCCACATTGCATTGTACTTAACCAAAGCGAATTTTTTTTTATTCTTGATGCTGTAGCTTTTTATTTTTGAGATGATTCAGTGCCTGATAGAAATGACCTGCAGATAAAAGGTTAGATTATTTTAAGTTCTGCAAGAAATGTCCTTAATTAAGGTCCACCCATGTATTATGGTGGAGAACTATGCTAGAGATTACCAGGACAACTCCACATGTGCCTAAGCAGGTACACGTATAGTGACATGGTTTGGATCCTCAGTTGTGTGCTGAATTTGTGCATGCTGAGGGGAAAGGAAGGAGTGGAAAATGGAGAAAGAATGGTAGAGATGAGAGCTATTGCTTGAATCCCAAGAGCTGGAGACAGCAACCAGAGGTTGGGTAATAGATAGGGAGCTGCTCAAGAATCCCTTGTTAAAAAGCTGGTCTTCTGCTTGAAATTGTCTCTTTAGCATTATTGCATGTTTCTGTTAGCATGGAAAGAAAGGATATACTGACAGGTACTAGTTTATTCCATAGAAACTCTTCATAGTGCTGAGAAATCACTTGAGGACTAGACTATGTTTAGAGGAGCACAGTCCATATGCACATGCTCACCTTGTAGTCCAGCATTTGCCCATTGACTCAAAACTCCAAGGGTCTGTTCAGCTGCCCATGAGTACTTTAATGTGGTAAATGGGCTTAAATACAACCCTGAGGACTAATGCATTTTGTTATGCTACTTCCACATTTTTGTCACATTTAGAGCTCTGCAAGCAGGACCACATATAGGGGAATTTCCAAATCTGCAAAACTCCGGAGCAAGCATCCTTTCAAAGAGCAGTGATGACTTCCAGACGAGATACTTGGGAAGTTACAGGAGTCTTCATCTAATTTCTATTGTGTATTTGCACCATGAGGCTGCCTTCTGCACCTGACAGACCTATTGCTGTGACTGACAGGAACTCACAAGCCTGAACAGGCAACAAGAGGGTGAGCAAGTCTCTTCCTTCCCCTCACCTCCTGGTGCCACCCTATCCTGGAAAGATAGAGGCCAGAGGCCTTTGAGCAGAACTGTGTAGGACTCTCACACAGCTGCTCTCCCTGTCTGAACAGCAGCCAAGTCCTTTCATTTAGCTGACAGAATGTAGTTCTGACAACTTTTATAATTGATTTACAAAACAAGACTTGTGGGGGAAAAAAGGGGCATTTTTTGCTTTCTGAGTAACTGTAGGAAGGTTCAAGTAACTGTCACTCTTTCCCTTCCCTGCTGAAGTTTAAGCATCTGCTGGAAAGCTTCGTGCAGTCTGTCTTGTTACCTCTCAGGACATCCACGGTGGCAGCTGACACTTGCTGTGTTTTTCTGCCAGCCATCACTCCAGCCAGCCAGCTTCTTCAGTATTGGATGCAAAGGAAAGTTTTGCTTCCTTTTTTTTTTTTTTTTTTTTCCCTAACTCTTACCATTAAGGAAGTACTCATATGTCATTTTGTACTCTAATCCTCCAGGTGGTTATTCTTTTCAATAATGAAGTTGTTTCATTGCATGAAAACTCAGCATAATTAGAGCAAAGTGAAAGTTGTAAATCAGTGAACGAAACGGAATCTTGTGGGGATCAATTTTGATTTTGATTGACCATGAGATTCATCTTAAAGTGATAAATCTGAGATAAACTGAAAGCAGTGCCTCTGATAAGTTCTTGTAGAGCTCAACTAAACACTTAAACCCCATGTTTGTGAACATGGATTAGCGAGCAGTCACCCAAAGAGAAGCAACAAGGCAGGTAAAACTTTGGAGAGGCAGTACAGTTGGCAGTGATGACTTCCTTTAGCCAGTCAGCCTCACCTCTAGTCATCTGTACAGCTCTTGGATGTCCTTATTTATATTCTCAACCGATTGCCTTGAAAACCCCTATCAGTTTTGAAGATGGCCTTTATTCTTGAAGTGTTTTGAGATTATAGCAAGAAATAAATGAATTGTGTTACATAGCAGGACTTGCTTGATTTTGCCTTTGATCAAATAGAGTACAAATTCTGCATGAACCGAGATGTATCTTTGCAGTTATTGTGGCTAGCAAGTTCTCATGACATGGTCTTACCCTAGGGAGTCCTGATAGTCAAATTTAGAATCAAAACTATTCCCTAAATCTTCTTTGAGTGGCTTTGTGAATTTCTAGCACCGGCTATTAGAATTTTACAGCACTTTTTTTTTTTTTTAGTGATAAATTTATTTTACACTTTTTATTGTGCTTTGTAGATTTTACATATGTGATTGATTAACATATTTCATATGTGAGGAAAAGCAATGATAACTTGTTTGGCACAAAAATAATTTCCCCCCCCCCCCCTTTGTACTGTGTTCTTAAAATATGTTGATATTAGCCTGTAAAAGAGTGAGACTGGCTTTTTTTCCAGACAGTATTTACAAGTCCTGTTCAGATAATGTTACGGGATCGATTTACTTCAAAGTGCAGGAATTACAGCTTTTGTGCTCTCATTTTACCTCAAGCAGTTCTTAGGAACAGGAATTGCTGTAAATACTCCATGGTATAGTGTATAATTAGTATAATGCTCTTCGTTTGAATTCTGAAATCTTAAAGACAAAAGCATGAGCTAAGGCAGACATACAGAAGAGATGTAACTAGTATCAGGAGGTCAATTTAGATATTTAACATTGTTTTAACCTAGTTTTTATGTGCTGTGAATCCTCCAGCATGTGTGTATGTGTTTTTTAAACACTTCCAGAGTGAAAGATGCTGAAATTACTCCAGGTTGGCTACTTAAACTTTACTGGCTCCTTTGGAGTGAGTTTAATCTTGGTCTACAGAATGCAGCCTGAGATGTGCAGAAAGCACTGAGCCTGGGCAGGAGCTGAGCCTCTCCAGAACCACCCAGTAAGAGATGGAATGCTCACCTCTCCCCTACTTTCCCAGGAAAACAATTCCTGCTTTTTCTAACCTTCAGTGGGGGGCTTCCCTGCTCCTTCTGTGTACTATAGTATCTGCTGCCCAAGAAAGGA
Source organism: Megaceryle maxima (assembly GCA_024605025.1). NCBI lineage: Eukaryota > Metazoa > Chordata > Aves > Coraciiformes > Cerylidae > Megaceryle > Megaceryle maxima. The sequence continues at coordinate 282 of JANHGN010007349.1, read as the reverse complement.
AAGAGTGGTAAGAAGGTCATCAGAGCAGGGAATGACCATGACGGGGTTTAGTTTTTCCATTTGGGGATTTTTTTTAAAGTATGAGAAGATTTGAGCGAAAGGCATGAGCTAGTAGAAATGAGAAGAAGTAACTGGAACACTGGAACAGGTTGCCCAGGTAGGTGATTGAGGCCCCATCCCTGGAGATATTCAAGGTGAGGCTTGATGAGCTCTGAGCAACCTGCTCTAGTTGAGGATGTCCCTGCTTTCAGCAGGGGGGTTGGACTAGATGACCTCTAGAGG
>JANHGN010007348.1:20685-30987 GCA_024605025.1 Megaceryle maxima | reverse complement strand
AAAGTGAATCTGGTTCAAGTTGCATATCTTGATTTCTTTTTCTCTTGAACACATACAAAAGTGAATAAGAAATTAATAAAAATTAGGCCACAGGGAACACTGGATCATCTAGACTTACTCATTTATTTTGGGACAGTAAATGTCACCCTTTAGCTCCATACTGAAGCCAACAGTCCTTGTTTGACTGAAACATGCTTTGTATTTAGTAAAAGCATAGCTTCCAGAAAGGCATCCTCTCTTGACTTGAGCATGTTGAGAGAAAGAGAATTCATTTCTCTGCTGGGTTGTTCCATTCATTAATCATGGACACTTTCTTTAAAAAAATGGTTTATTCCTAATTTGAATTTTTCTGTCTTCTTCTTTTAGCCATAAATCTTGTTATGGGTCTCTTTACTAGATTTTAAAATACATTTACATTTACATCTCTCATTCTTTTTTCTTGAGACTGCAAATAATTTCTTTAAATTTATCTAGCTCACCTCCAACTCTTAACCTCCTTTCAAAGTTGTGAATACTGGAGCTGTACACACAATTTTCTAATATCAGCTTTATCAATGCTGTATGTGGCCAGATACCCTTAGAAAGTGGCATTTTTTATTTCTTTTCTTTTCTCTTCTTTTTTATATCTTTTCTTTTCTCTTTTCTTTTCTTTTCTTTTCTTTTCTTTTCTTTTCTTTTCTTTTCTTTTCTTTTCTTTTCTCTTCTTCTCTTCTCTTCTCTAAAAACAAAGACAAAATAATAATTAAAAAAAGAAAAGGCCAACAAATATGAGTCCATTTACCATTTTAGTGTTTTGGCATTATACAACATAAAACTTGAACCCTTAAGAAACATTCCTGCAGATTTTGTGAGGCAGAAAAAGCCCTTTAAGGAGAAGCTAGGCTCATCACTACACAGCTGCATTATTCAGATAGGCATGTCCTGACTTTGCATTGGCTACTGGAAGAATGCACAGAGAGAAATCATTTGAGCTAAGTTTCCTACTTTTCTTTTCCTTTCCAGGCAGGTAAGGCTGAAGTAAAGCAAAAAGAACAACAAACCAACCAAACAACCAAACAAACAACCAACCAACCAAACAAACAAAATACACAAACAAACAAAAAAACCCCCAAACCAACCAACCAAAAAGACAACTTAGTTTTGATTGGAGTAGAGTATGTATTTTTCTTGCAACAATTTTAGCAATACAGTCATATTTTAGATGCCTTTCACTGTATGTAAAATGTGAGAATATCTTTCAAGTCCTGCTACAAGTTACGGTTTCTATAGTTAGGCACTAATTACATCATTCACATTCATGAGCCTGCTGCAATAACAGACACATCATTTCAGTGTGGCAAAGTGTAGCATCTCTCTTCTTATAAATGTCAGCTGTTTCTTGTTTCATCACAGGAAAAGTATCTCCTTTGTCAAAGAACTTCTGTAAGACTTGCAAATAACTGACTTCAAACTGAGAGAAGCTTAGCACAGCTATTAGTGGAAAGCTCCCTTTTGACTCACTTGGTAAACCTGTTTTCTATACACCCCCAGGGTTCTGGTTCAAGGACTGAGTGCACACACAGCAAGTTCAGTTACCAGATTTAATCTGTCAGTTGCAAACAGCTATCATATCCATCTGTAGGACATGCTGAAAGGGTAGAGAGATCAAAATCTGATATTCCTTGTGAGTTTCCAGGATTAACAGTCCCTGAAGTACCAGAGATCTAAATGAAAAAATCTAAGTAAGCACAGGGTGAATCCAGGTAATTTGGCAGGTCTGAGACAGGAGCATGGCAAGAAGTATTGCAGGGCAATAGTAACATTTATGCTTTTCTCTCAAAAGTGAATGTGAAAAATGACCTTTTTCCCATTGTGCTTTCTGTTCACCTGTTCAACTGGCCAGGCAGTTTTCTTGGTGTCACTGCTGTTGTGTTGTGCTGTCAATAGGAATGCTCCTTGGCACCATTCCTTTAGACCATCTCTGACATTTTTGTTATAAAGAATACCCAGTCCTTCCCTTCTGTTGATAAGCCAATTCATGCAGCATGGTTAAGACTGAGATTTATACTCTGCCTCATTTCTCTCATCTAACTGCTGATTTTGTCAATATCTCAACTTGACTGCATGACTGACTTGCTACCTCACAATTTTTGCTGTGAGGAAGAAGGTTTACACTGATATTTATTCAGAATTTACATTCAGATGAACAAATACTTTAATTCTCATGACTTCAGATATGTCTGATTTAGTGTAGAATGTTTAAAAGGTGAGCCGTAGAACATATTATTAAGTTTATTTAAAGTAGTTGAAGACCTCAAGTCTTCAATGAAGTAATAATTTGCATATAGAGGGAGTTCCAAATAACTAAAGAGACAACTTTAGTTAAATTTATGTTTGGAGAGAAGGATCAATACTGTGTTTGTATAGATGAGCTGCAGTTGCTCTGCAACTACTGAAGACATTTCAAATACAGTCAATGAAAAAAAGGAAAAAAATACATGTATCCTGTCTGGTTTGAAAAAATTGTTATATAGACATACAAAGGAAAACAAAATGGGAAGAATTTACATCATATTTGAAAACAACTTATTTTAAAGTCACAAGCACAGAGATCACATTTCTAAAAGTAACCATTCTTCAATAGGCATATCCAGGACAGTAGACATGACACTATGAGTACATTCATGTATCATATCAGTCTTTGCAAATGAATGCAACATGCAGGCCAACGTTAAAACAAAAACCAAACCAAACCAAAACCAAAACCAAAACCAAACCAAACCAAACCAAACAAACAAAAAACAAACAAACAAACAAAAAACCCAACCAAACAAAAAGCCTCTAGGCAAGGTCAAATGCTTCGACTGAGAAACGTCTAATAAGTCAACACCATAATGTTTTAATCTTCAAGTATGTTCTGTTAGTTATTTGCAATCTTAATCAGTTTTTCTTTAAAAAACTTTTGAAAGTTTTGAACAATGACACAAAATTAAAACTGTTATGGGCAGTTCCCCAGAGTTTTGAGATTTGTTCAGAAAGTCCTTCAAAATTTGCAATCTAATTAGACCTCCTAAGGAAGCAGTATTCTTCTGTGGATAGTAATTGGACTATCAGTCACAAAAGCAAGGGTAATATAAGCATAATCAAGTTAGTTTTAAACAGAGTGGCACAGGCACCTCTAGTAGCTTAACCACAGCAATAAAGAAGCTATTGTGAGCTTATAGACATGATTTATTGACAGGTTTTAAGCCCACACTCATCTTTGTGTTGATGTGGCTTCTAATACTTTAGCCAGTTTTAAACCAGTCAGTGAATATGGACTTGACCCTACTGAGGCTAATGGTTCAGATGTAGTCTTGAATTGCTCTCTTCGGTCTACCATTCAGAACTTGAGAAATAATCGCTTTTCTCTGTGCCTCAGTGTTACCATTTATAGACTAGAAACAATAATATCTCTTGTAAAATTGCTTTAACGGCTGTGGATGTAAACTATGATAGCGTATTCTCAGAAAAACTGAAGGGAGAATAATTTTGTAGAATGAGGAGCAAACACAGTTGGGTCTGGACTGTGTTCTGTGCATAAATTTCAACCAGTCTCTGGTTAGTATCCTATCTACTCTGCCTTCTTGCTTTAATTAGGCCTTGTTGAGAATAACAAAAAGTACTCTATAAGTATTCAAGGCATTTTAGCAAGTTTAATTTCTCCAGTGTATAGCAGGGACTTGATGCATAAAGCAATCCCATCTAAGCCAAAAGATATTAACTGTGATTATGAAAAGCTTGTATGACCAGAATGAGTTCTGATTCAGTCCTGTAAAACCACATTAACCAAACATTATGTCATATCTACCCTGTGTTTGTGTACATGTATGTTACAGATCTGAAATGGAGTCACAAAGGTAAATACAACACTTGTCAAGAAAGAATCTCATTCATTTTCATTGGCTTGATATCCAAGATTTCCTTCTCTTCTCTCATCTACCCTCAACCAACATAAACAAAAGGACAGACTAATATTTATGTTCCTCAGACACTCAGACAGACCAAACAAAACTCCCCAACCACCCCTGTGCAGACATTTTATAGAGCATAGCAGCCGTCCAAAATAGCTGACAAGACAGGAAAATGTTAACGGTAACAATGTAACAAGTTGAGCAGAATTTTGCTGGTCACAGGCTGCTCTGCAAGCAAGTTCAGGGAGTTAACAGCAAAACTGCTGCATATATTTAAACTTTGCACTGTGGGTCATGTAAACATTCCTTTCATGGAAACTGCTGGTAATGCAGAAACTCTCTGACCCTGCTGTGTCTTCCCTATAAGGTTTATCATAATCCTGTGACATAACTACATACTGTAGCTGTCAAAAAGATGGCATCTTGCTGTTTAAGAAAACCAAGCTTGTGTTTATCACTGGAATCTGAAGAAAAGCAATAATACAGAACTGTGCCATTGGAAACATTTCCACTGATCTTGACATTTTTTAAAACAAATTGTCATTTGAAAGTGAATGTAAGCTCTAAGTCTGTAACAATTCTTTTCGAATAGTAATAAAAGTGGGCATGGAGTTGAATAGGCATACATGGTCTTGGGGAGTTTAAATTCATTTAACTTCTCAGACAGTACTAGTGCTTCAGCAGATAATCAGGAAAAGAAATGGTAACATCTAATTATATGTATATTTTCTTTAATTTTTCTTTTTCTTATTTTTCAGAGACAGGTAAGTTGGAGGTTATACTACAGCATTCTAGTAATTTCACTGCAGTCCTAAAGCAATATATCATTGTCAGAGACTTCATCTGTCACTTGCACTCTTTCCTGTAGACAGCAATAGCCTTCTGGGAGATTTCATGGTGACTTTTTTTTTTTCCCCCAGGCTGCAGCAGGTGTGAAGTCACCACAACTCTATTAACTCCACTGTGGCAATGAAAGCACATTATTATAATAGAATTGGATGTCTACTCATTACTAGGGAAGCGACTTGCTCCAGGACTTGCCCTTTTTCTAAGACCACACGTTCCTGCCATCTCTTTTTCAGAAGGGACCTCAAAAATGAAGACATCAAACACTCAGCTGGAATCCAACTGCATTCCACACTGCCATCCTCACAAACTAGACCTGAAAAGCCTGTCTTCTCTTATTTCAGTCTTGACAAAAGCAGGACAATGGATGGCTATTGGTAAAGTCTTTTTTTTGCAGTTAAGAGCCATAAGCATTATCCCAGGAATTTCCATTCACATGAAGATAATGCACAGTCACTCTCTCCTTGTTTAGACTACAGCTCAGCCTATCTCAGACCACCTCTTATTTTCATTCTTATTTTTTAATCCTTGGCTTTACCTACTGAACTATCCAACAACTGAACAAACTGAATAGAAAAATAATTGTGGTAAGTCTAAGTGCATCGAAGACTTAGACAAAGATGCCTTGCCTTTTCCCCCTCATCTCCTAAGCTATATTGGTGGGAAGGAACTTCCAAACAGACATGTTTAAGACTGCTGAATGAGCTTCTGGAGTCTGGAAGGGGTCAATGTATTCTGTGGAGAATCATCTATCCTTCAGGGGTAAATGAAGTCGAACACAAATCTTCTTAGTGCTCAGCTTCTTAATGGGCTTTTTGCACACTAGTCGGCATTTACACATGAGGTGACTATTATAAAAAAGTCCTTGTGTGTTGATTAAGCATTTCAGCTCCTGGTGGAGGTTGATTCTTTTTTTTGTTTTGAGTTTGGTGGTTTTGGTTTGGTTTTTATTGTTTGTTTTGTTTGTTTGTGTTTTATTTGTTTGTTTTGTTGTGGGTTTTTGTTTGTTTGTTTGTTTTTTAAATAAGGGTGAAGAATGTTAGGAGGTTCAGAAGCAAACTTTGATGTTGCTGAGGATCTCTCTTAGATGGTGGCGGAGAAGGCGTGATTATGTTTAAGTTAAGATTTCTTGAAGAAAATATTTTTTTTTAGCAAAAATATAAACTACTTAGGGTATACATCAAAGATAATTATCTTTTACATATATCTTTACATTTTTAAATTAAACAAATATCTCAGTTAGTAATTATTTCCTTTACTGATTCTTCTTCTCCTTTCAGCCTCTATCGTGTCACCAATAACAGCAATTAAAAAGTACTGAAAGACTTGAAGTTTCATTTCCTATAACTGTTTCGTTCATATGCTGAGGAATAAGCCCTGCAGAGGTTTGTTTTCTTCCTCTGCTCCATTCTCTATGCTTCTATGCTTTATACAACTGCTTTGATAGGCTTCTGTTTGTCTGTCACCTGGATTTGACTAAATCCTGTCCTCTTATTCACATCTGAAATGATCCCAGGACCTACCAAATTTCAAAAGGCATCCACAGGATTCAGAAGTTGTTGAAACAATTAACTTTCTGATAGGTTACCCAGTTTCCTCTGTGGTCCTAACTCCACCAATTTTCCAATCTCACCCAGGCAGTTATTCTTATATATCTTTACACTTGGCTATGCAGAAATACATTTACCAGATATGCTTCATTCAGATCCCTGTTCTGTGCAGATAAAACATTAGAACGTTTATATTGTACTTAGGCAGTTACACAGACTTAGTACTATATCTGAGAAACTTCTGTAAGTGCACTGTTAGAAATCATGTTTGTTTCACCATCTGCCTTTCAAAAACAAAACTGTGGGAATATTTTTCCAGTTTATTATGTATATTATCACAATGTATATTTATGTTAAGATAGAGAAGGTTGCAAAAGTGGGGTTTCTTTCCCATGGGAAGCATTTCTAGTAAACTCCTTTTGAAGAATAATTACAGTAATTAACAAGTTCAGATCTGTTAAAGTTAGGAGGAAAGTTCTCTCTTTGGAGACTTCTGTCTGGACACGAGGATTAGAGTTGTAGGAAATGATGTGCCTCTTGAAGAACAGCTATCCTGGACACATCATTTAGCATTTTAAAGGTATGAATTGAGGGCAAGATATAAACCATGATTTAGAGCTCTAAGTCTGTAAAATCAACATTTATCTTGTTCGCAGAGCATATTTTCACCTCACAAATTGCTTAGGCACTTAAGATTCTGCTACAGATCAGATCCCTAAGCAATTGCTTCTTATCTGATCTGAGTATATAGGTGCTCACCAGCTGCTTAAGTCACCTGAGATTTACAAGCTCTTCAGTCTTGTGTCCAGCACACTCCCTGGGCTACCTGGACTAAAAGCACTCTAGCAATTCAAAATGAAGCAGACATGGTAAAATTAACCAAATTGGGTTGTGTTCTCAACTTTCACTTTCCAAAAAGTGCAAAAATTACATTAAAAATAGTTAAGAATATTCAGTTTTGTAGACATTCCAGACATTCCAAGGCCAGCTGGTGTTTCATAGCTGTTTCACTTAAAGTATAACCTAGTCCAGATGTGATCCCCATTAGGGTCCTGCAGGGGCTGGGGTTTCCCCAGGGGATACCAGCCAGGACCTGTCCCACAGCTCCAGTCAGGAGCAGGGCATCTTGAAGGCACTAGCATAACCACAGTTATGGTCACCAGGCACCTCTTTGGGGATGGGACAAAGACAGGCTGATACACAGGCCTGAAGATGTGCCTGGCTCAACAGAGTACATGGATGGTCAGGACAGTTGTGGGGTGCTGGAGAGGGGACCTGCTGTGGCATTGCTGGGGCAGGGGTTGACAGCCCAGGGTAGATGAAGTAGGATCCTGGGCCATGGGCAGGGTGGAGGGAGCCCTTGAGAGGGGTTAGGCAGGGACAGTCAGTCCCATTGGTCTCCTTGTCTTGCAATATCTGCAGCATTATGTAAGTGCAGGTAGGATACAACTTTTTAGGCTTGGGGTTCTTTGGTGAAGAAACATTTCTGACAAATCCAACAGTTCTCTTGTCTAATGTGAAAGTCCTGATCATGAAGATGTAGAACTATGTCCTTCTTGCTGTATCCCCTGATCCTTTCCTCCTTGGATAGAGAGCTTTAGTAGGCAGTGGATGGGGTATGGTAAGCTCAGTAGCATATGTTATCCTTCTTCAGCTGGTCATACATCCTTTGGGCAAAAAGTGTGTAATATTTCAACTTCCTGCTCTTACAGCAGGTTTTCTCTACACTCACCTATGAGGCAGTAGTTGTCACTCTACCACTCCCTTTTTTTTTCATATTCTTTTAAAAAATAAGCATTGGTCAACTCTGTTCAGTGGCATGATTTAAATTTCTAAGCTGAGAAGAGATATGGATTTTCAGAAGGGATTTTCAGTTTTCCATGAGTGACTTACTGAAGGCTACAGCTACAGCAAAAACCAGAATTATAGATGTGGCCTTATTGTGTTACCTGGTCATTTCTCTGTTTGATCTATCATCAGCTGCATGTTTCATTCTTAGGTACCCAGAAACAATCCTATAATATATAAGGAACTTGAGACCCTAACATGGTGCTAAGAATTTGAGACATTTAACTGTTAGGTGTCACGACTCAGCACTGTCCAGGTATCTGTCCAAGTATCTTTTTTAGATGTCAATACTCAGACGTGACAATAGATACAGCATTTTTTATTATAATCACAGGCTTACTATTGACAGAAAATAACAAAAGAAAACACATGATGCTACTTGCTTAGAATAGGCAGCTTATATTTATATTGCATGGCTGAGAAAGAGTCTTCTGGAAAAACTCAAATGGAAGAAGGAAATTTACAGAATGTGGAAAACAAGACTGGCCACTTGGGAGGAATATGGGAATGGAGTCAGAGAATTCAGGGATATGATGAGGAAAACTAAGGCCCAACTGGAACTGAATCTGGTAAGGGGCATCAAAGACAAGAAAGGATTTTTCCCAGTGTGTCAGTAGAAAAAGGAAGACTAGGGAAAATGTGGGCCTGATGATGAGCAATGCGGGCACTCTGGTGGTGGAAGACACAGAGAAGAAGTTATTGAATGCTTTCTTAACTTTAGTCTTCACTGCTAAAAACAGCTGTCATGAATCATGGACCCTGTAGGTAAGAGAAAAGGTCTGGAAAAAGGAAGACTTTTCCTTGGTAAAAGTGAACCAGGTAAGAGACCACTTAGCCAAGCTGGACATCCATAAATCCATGGATCCTGATGGAATGCACCCTTGAGTGCTGAAACTGCTGGCAGGTGTTAATGCTGTGCTACTCTTCTCATCTTTGAAAGGTCATGGAGAACAGGAGAGGTGCCTGAGGACTGGAGGAATGCCAATGTCACTCCAGTCTTTAAAAAGGTCAAGAAGGGTGACCCAGGAAAATACAGGTTGGCTAGTCTCACCTCGGTCCCTGGAAAGGTGATGGAACAAATTGTTCTGGATGCCATCTCAAAATACATGGAAGAAAAGAAAGTTATTTGGAGTGGTCACCATGGACTCACCAAGGGGAAGCATTCTTGACCAATCTGATAGCCTTCTATGATGTCATAACAGGCTGGTTAGATGAGCAGGGAGTAGTTAATGTCATCTATCTTGACTTAAGCAAGGATTTTGTAACTGTGTCCCATAACATCCTCATTAGGAAAACCATGAAGTGTCGGTTACATGAGTGGACAGTGAGGTGGACTGAGAGCTGGTTGAGTCACAGAGTTCAGAGGGTCATGATGAACTGTGCAGGGTTGAGTTGGAGACTTGCAGCCAGTGGTGTTCCCCAGTGGTAAGTACTGGGTCCAGTTTTATTTAACATATTCATCAATGACCTAGGCAAGGGAACAGCATGTATCCTCAGCAAGTTTGCTGATGATACAAAACTGGGGGGAGTGGCTAACACACCAGAAGGCTGTGCTGTCATCCAGTATGACCTGGACAGGTTGGAGTGTTGGGCAGAGAGGAATTAAATGAGGTTCATCAAGGGCAATACAGGTTAGAGGTAGACCTCCTGGAAAGCACATCTGAGGAGAAGGATCTTGGAGTCCTAGTAGACAATGTTAACCATAAGCCATCAGTCCATGAAGAGTCCAACAGCGGGCAATGAAGATGACTGGGGGACAGGAACATCTCTCTTATGAGGAAAGGTTGATAAAGCTGGCGCTATTTAGCCCGCAGAGGAGAAGACTGAGAGAAGACCAGAAGTCAGTCAGCATGGATTTACCAAGGGGAAGTCATACTTGACTAATCTAATAGCCTTCTATGCTGTTGTGACTGGATGGATAGATGCAGGGAGACCAGTGGATGTAGTCTATCTTGACCTTAGCAAGGCTTTTGACACAGTCTTCCATAATATCCTTGTGGAGAAACTCAGGAAGTGTGGGATAGAAGAGCAGATAGTAAGATGGATTAGGAACTGGTTGGACAATAGAGTCCAAAGAGTGGTGGTCAATGGTGCCAAGTCCAGCTGGAGAGCTGTAACTAGTGGAG
>JANHGN010007346.1:20305-59950 GCA_024605025.1 Megaceryle maxima | reverse complement strand
CTTGGCCATGCTGCTCCTGGGAGTCCCAACCGGTCCCCCAGAGCATGCCAGGTCTCTCTGAGACATATTTGCAGAATTGGCCCTAAGAAGTGAATTGAAATCAAGAGCTGTTATGTTCAACTACATATACATTTACCTGGAACTTAAAAGAAAATTTGCCTTAATGGCATATTTAGATTTTTACCTACATATATTTGCTTATATTCTGTTTCAGTGCTGAAGGTTAGACTAAATGATTTTTAATGATCCTTCTAGTCCTATGTCTTCATGATACTCGAGTGACACAAATGAGATCTGCTCTCGTGCTATGCTCGTATGGACGCTGAAGCCCTCTTAAAAAGGACACTCCAAACTCCTATTCCAGTAACAGGATTAGGGGAAGACCTGATTAGGAGAAAAATTTAGGATGAACCAAAACTGTATTAATTTCTTATTGTATCTGCCATATATGCCACTGTGTTCTGAAGTTCAGTGGAAGGATCTGAGGCTTGGTTTTAAAAGATAAGCAATATTTAGCTGATAATTAATTATTAGAAATGTAAATTGGAAGGTTTCATGTTTGAAGTCATGCCTCAGAGGTCAGGTGAAACAGATGAGGTTATTTGATGAAAAGGTTAGTGAAAAGGAGAACTCTCCCATCCAGCCAAAACCAAGCACTTTGACACAGCTGCCTAAAGCTCAGGTTAAAACTGTCTGAGATTAGTTTACTTTCTTTTCCTCTTGTATGCCTAAAGGCAAAGACAGCAGTGCTGCTAATAAAGGTAACACTGCCTTTTTAAGGTTTCTACCTTTTTTAATCTACTCGAGTTGTTAATCACATTTGATACTTTGATTAAAAATCTGTTAGTCGAGACAGAGGTTTAAAAGAATAATACCAAAGATATCTGGGATGAGCCTCTGATATAAAGGCTATCAACTTATTCTTTGTTGATAGATGTTTCTGACAGTAAGTGCAGCTGTGCATATGCTATTTGTGCATTTTTACTATTCTTAAAACAACTCAACAATAAGACGTAATATTGTTTCTGATCTTTGACTAAATTGAGAATTTGCAGCAGACTAATTTATTACTTTCATCACATTAGGATGTGATTTGAATATGTGAAATAAATATGGAAAAATATTATTTCCCATGCATTTGTTTGAAGAAATAGTTCTAATGCATTATCATTCTCATTTCTGTGAACCATTCCTGCATTGAGTTAAACATGTGGATACTAAATAAGCCTCATATCTAGGATCTTGGATGTTTGTTCATAACTACACACATATATGTATTTTTTTTCACATGGAACTTTTGGCCACTAGGACATCTTTCATTTTCAATATCAAGTTTATATTTCTCTTTGCTGGGATTTTTCAATACTGTATCTGAAGAGAGTCTTCATCTTTGGTATCCAGTGGGTTTAGTCCACATAGATTTTTCTTTTTTTTTTAATTGCTGATTATTTTTTTTTTCCAGATTGAAGCACTAGCATAAGTCTGCCCTGTATTTGATAAACAGTTCTGACACACACTCTAAAAACTCACTCAAGAAATATATTCTGAGCATTTTGTGATAACAAAACCAGGTTAAGGCTCACTAAGCTGTGGGAGTAGAAAAACTTAAGGAAATTTTTAAAAAATAAATAAAACCCCCAAACCCTAAAACTTCTGAAGATTTGGAGCCAAGTCCTAATAATTTGTATTCTGGGAAGTAAATGGCCTGTCTACCAAAACCTTGTGTAAAGTCTCCCATGACACTTTTTTAGAGCGGTAGTTGTTATCGCTAAGGACAAGCAAAACAGGGTAAATCCATCACTACCTACTGGGGTATTCACCTGAAAAACTCCATTCATGACTGACTTTTGAATGATTTCATTGTCAATTAAATACACAGTATGAGGCCATTTTTGTATATCTATAGGGTAAACACCACACGCAATCCAGCCAGAGAATTGTGTACTTTTTGGTACTTAAGAGGTACTTTAAGTTGCTCAGGAACAGCCATGCTTACAAATTCATTGTGGCACATTTAGTGAGTAGGAAGGTAATTCAGGGCTTAACTCTCTCAGGAAGCCATCAGCTGTGTCCATCACTTGTCTTTGTGACCCAGGAGCATGGGAGGAAAGTCTGTGAAAATAAAAACCTGTTGTTAGGCAGATTTCAGTCACTGCTCTGATAGTGGCACTGATAGATGGATAGTCCTCTTTCCATTTTGATGTAAATAACCAAATTGAGGCCTCATTTAAAAAAAAGTAAAAATCAATAAGTTCAAGAAACCTAATTTGTAATTGCCATTTTGTGGTCTGTTGGGACTGCACCATTCTTTCCCCCCTAGATTGGTCAGCAGTGTTTCCCTGTTTGGTTATGAGAGCAATCACTATGATCGCCATATTACAATGAATGCATAATAATTGCTTTATAGCTATAGATGTCAAAATGCTATTTGTGCTGAGAAATATTGTTTTGGCAAGTGGGTCTTGTGTGGAATAGCCTATTTTTTTAATAATATAACTTGCTTAATGTTATATATTTGCAAAATTAACAGTTGTTGAAATTTCCTGTGTATTTTCTTTTTTGAATGGAAATATTTTTGCCTGTCACATGTCATGTTATTAAAGAACATTAGCTAAATTAAAATGGTGTCTAGACTGGAAGTGTTCATGGCACTTAATGGACACTTTTCAGTTTGCTTCCAAGTACTTGCCTACTAACAAGATAAATGCATGCACCTTAATATGCTGTTAATGGGGGAAAATTGTGTGCTTAAATAAAAACACTTTCAGCTGCATATCTTTTCAGCCCTAAGTCTGTGACATAGATCAGCTTCTCTTCTGCCATCATTATTGTAGCCTGGGAAGGCAGAGTTGTAGCAAGGGTGGAGTAACATGGGTGCCTGCCCCAGGCACTTGAATAGAAAAAGCTTAAATAGCAGGAAGGGTGGTCTAAGCCCTGCTGACCAGCACTGTCCTGCAAGAAGGGTCGTGTCCCCTCTGGGATGCTGGTGACAGGCAGTGTCTGTGAACATCTGGAAGTGGAAATGCTCAGTATCGTGCTCAGGAGAAATCAGCTTCTCTTCTTCCCACCCTGTCTTTATGCCACAATATTTTTCTTACAGTTTTTCTGCAATAACCTACGTTTACTGAGAGCTTTGTTACGCATTTATGGTCTTGTGCAATTTGATAACTCCTCCAGAGAGCAGAGTAACTTTCCACAATACAAGCATATTATTTCAGAAAATTGTCAGGGTCTCAGGAGACTTCATCAGTATTTATAAAATGTCTTTAGATGTTCCTATGAGAGGGGTTTTATACTGTGATAGCTGTTGCAGAACAGGCCCTCCTCCCTCCTTCTCTCTCTCTGCCATACCCAAAACAAACATCTCTACAGTGGTAATGAGAAATTTCTGTAGCACCAGGACAATGTTTTCCTCAGAGGGCCTTGCCATACCTGTTGTTGGGATTTTTCACATCAATATTCAAGTCTTGCTGTGGTAGCACAGCAAAGTTACCCCAATCAATACAGCACCCTGAACTGGGCCTGAACCAAAAATGATGGAATAAACCCAATTTTTATTGGCCGTAAATCATACAGCAACTTTTCCTATTCTTCAGTCTCATTCCAAATTAAATTTACTGTTGTTTCTGATATGCTTCATTCAGATGAACATCTAGCTGGTTTGGGGTGTTTTTTCTTTCAATCACCGTGCCAGACTTTGCCTTGCCACCCATCCCTTGTTTCATACAAGCAGTAATCAGGTTAGAATCATAAAATGCCTTGGGTTGGAAAGGACCTTTAAAGGTCGCCTAGTCCAACCCCTCTGCAGTGAGCAGGGACATCTTTAACTAAATCAGGATGCTCAGAGCCTCATCAAACCTGACCATGAATGTCTCTAAGGATGGGGCTTCCACCACCTTCCTGGTCAATCTGTTCCAGTGTTCCACCATCCTCATAGTAAAGAACTTCTTCCTAATGTCCAGTCAAACCTACCCTTGCCTCTCATCCTATCACTACATGCCCTGGGAAACAGTCCCTCCCCAGCTTTCTTGAAGGCCCCCTTCAGGTACTGGAGGCTGCTATAAAGTTTCATTACTTTCTGTTTGTTCTAGTTGCATTGTTCTGGAAGGGTTGCTGAATCATTTTCTAGACTGCATCTCATCTTGCCTTCATCACATGGTAACAATATGGGATACAGAGTACAGGGAGCTCACAACTATAACTGGATTTTAGGTTTTGCATCTTTCAAAGAGAAAGATTTGAGATTCTGCTTCTCAGCTTCAACATGGAACTAAATAAGCACTTTCTAAAAGTGTCATTTTATGTTAAAAATCTCAGGGACCAACACTGGGGCATGTAACAAGAGTATGAATGACCCAAATCCAAATTATAAAACCCACTCTGAACTTTCAAAACTCAAAAGGTGGAAAGGCAAACTTTTGCTCTGTATCTTGGATCACAAATATGTGTAACAATAATATTTCATAAAATGAACCTGAGTGGCTATACCTGTTCCAGGAAATAGAAACAGTACCATTATTAACAGGTACTGGAAATCAGTGCCAAAATGAAAAATCTTGAATGCTTAGAAAGTAATAATATTGTACTTTAAAAAAAAAAATAAATCATTAAGACTCGGCAATAATTTTGCTTGAGTGGAAGAGCAGTATGTCTTCCAATAAAATTAGAAGACTCATAAGCTTTCATTTCAGTAAAAAATTCATAAGTATTCATTACTGTGAGAGTGTGGCTGAGCCATAAATTCCAGAGGAAGTGTAGTTACTAACAGTAGGAATTTCTTTTTTTTTTTTGTGCATACAGGTTGAATTATAGCTCATTCCCACAATATTATTTTTAAATTCGGTAGGCATGGTTTTATTTTTTTAATTTCAGCTCACTTTGATGATTTAGATTTTGGGGTTTTTTTTTCCCCCCGAATTATACTTTGGAATATTTTTTCTGTCTTAATGAAAGTGAGTTCTTGTCTTTGATGATGTATCATACCTGTGGCTTGTGGCATTTATTAAGAATGAAGTTCAGATTCAAGTTTTCCTATTTTTATTTTTAGGAGAGGAAGGCATTGTTGGAGAAAGATCAGTTTGGTAACATACTGGTAAAGAATACATTTGGTAAAGAAATCCATACACCGTGTCATGTAGCACAGTATCATGTCTCTAATAGTCAGCCAAAGCAGTTGCTGAAGATGGGACGAGCATACTGTAAACCCCATTTTCACTAATTATCCTGAACTTAAGGAATCAAAATTTTGGAGTCTTTCCTTTCATGTTTCCAAGCTGACAGAACACTTGCTAAGTGTCAGGAGGGAATATGTCCTGAAAACTTGAAATAAGTTTTCCCCTAGGCAACATCAGCTGTTTCTTAACATTTGTAACTTTTTAACACCTGGGAATAAATCAATTCTGGAGAGACTAGTATTACACTAACCCTAATGTGTTGTTACTGTATCTAATGCCTTCAAAAAAACCAACTTACTGTTTCTGTAAGTCTTTTTCTAAAATGATAAATAGCCATTTTTTTTTATCTGAGAAAAATGAAGATAAACTTTTTTTTTTATTATTTCACTGCTATATTGTCAGGGCTTTAAGTTTGTCTGCATATATTACTTTCATTTGATAAATGTTTCTTCTTTCTCATTATATAAAGACCTACATATGACATGTGGTGACTTTTTCCCCTTATATGTAATTAATTTGATTCATACAAATATAAATTTTTAAGGTATTTTCCAAAATCAGGCAAAGCAAACATGCATTTACTAGGAAGTTAACAGACAGTGTCAGCATCCTTTTCTTTCTTTAATTCTCAGCTAGCATTATATGTGGTCCATAAAGCCCAAGGCGGAGAGATAAAAACAGCCACTGAGGTCAACAGGTAATTATTAGTAGTACACAGAGGTAAACTTTTCTATTTTGAAAGGAAGTGTTTTTATATAAAGGCATCAAGAGGGCATCCAGTGTCCTTTCAGAACAGATTTTTACTAGATAGCAGACAAGTACTATTGAAAGAGCTACATTTTACAGAGCTGTTTCACCCTCCTTCAATGATGCTGTCATAAAAGAAGGGGACAGATGTTTTGGATGGATATAAAAGGAAGGTTTAGTGGCTGTTCACTTCTGCTTGCCCTCTACATTCTCTTGGGAGAGAGAGCAATCCTAATATATTGCTCTTCCTTGACACAGTTATTGCATCTTTCCTATTCCTAATTTACTTTTTGGGGCATATGAGCCCAGTAATGCACTGTAATATAATGACTGTATAAGATGAGAGGTGTTTCTCCATGTTTTCATATGACTTTCCTCTAGTCTGTGTCATTGACACTTAAACCTATACATACAGAAAAAAGTCAGTTATGGAAGAACATCTGCTACATAATATCAAATTAATACAGTTACAGTTTTAAAATGTTTCATTTTTCATTCCAGTGATCAGTGTAAAGCAGATTTGATATTCAGAGTGCAAAGGTAAAAATACGTATTGCTAGATGTACAACAACCACAGTGAATTTGAATGCCTGCTACAATATCTCATACATAGAAAAGTCTGAGGTAGAAGAGTTTTACATCAAAAGGAAAATATGGCAAAGCATTTACAACTAAAATTTATATGTATTAATAATCTGTAATGATTTGGTAATTGTCTTATATAAAGCATAATATTTTTTTCTTAGTTTTACTGTTTAATTCACCTGAGACAATTATTTCTGTCTGGCACCACATTGCTCCTGTTCCCTCTGCTGAGTGGTGAACAGTCAGCAGTGGTGGCTCTCCAGGCATGTTCTCTTACTGCCTATGGGGAGGGGTTGGGCAGGTGACTGGCCTCCTAAAGTTGTGATCCTGTAAAATGGGGTTACAAATAATGTCTAAGCTGCCACCAGGTATAGTCAAGGTTAGATGGCTCACAGAAACTTCACTAGCTAGTTCAAAGCTAACTCAAGCTGTTTTTATTTCTAGTTTTATTATGCACCCCTGACCTGTAGAGTCATATAGTTATTTTTTCTATTTTTCTAATGGGGTTACAACTTGCAGGAGAATTGCAAAGGTTTTTTCATCCTGACAGAAGAGGTTCATAGTCTTTACCTGAAGATCCCCTTTCTCTCTCAAGTTGATTGTGTAGAGAAGTGTGGAGTCTAATACAAAGTCTAAATTTCTTGGTACATGTGCATATGATTTTATATATGAGTAATTTCAAGATTTGTATATGACAAGTAAAGATGTAGATCCTAATTTATAACATAAATCATATCCATTTTAAATGTAACTTAAAAATGCCATTTATCTTCTGAATGCCAGACTCAGTCATAATCACCATGGAAAGTTTAAGACAGAAGTGTAGTAAATAGCATTGTATAGAGGCTTGAAAGTAAATTTACATAATGTAAGATGGAAAAAAATGGTATTACTGTATATAAAATTAGAAGAAAAAGGTTTCTGTGAGATGAGTATTTAGCAGCTTGTCCTTTCCAAGTGGCATTCTTACCCGAATCTTTCCTCGTACTCTTAGAGAATAATTTACATGAAAGCTGGTATAACATTTTCATACAATGTATGCTGCCTGACTATTCCAATATATTTTAATGTATCACAATGCTAAAAGCAGGATAGCACAAGACTGTACTTCTGCTACGCTGCAGAAGTACAAGACAACATCTTTTAGTTATTTTATAACCTAATTATACACTTGATAATTTTTAATGTGTTGGAGTAGTAAGGAGAGGAATCAAAATACTGGAGGTAATTTTAAATCGAGTGGACCCTACTAGAAGCAAATTTAAAGGGTGACTGTCAGAGCTGTACTTTTGTAATTGGATGTGAAGTTTGGTGTGAAAAGACAGGATCCACCATCATTTCACCAACTGATGTGAACCCAGATGGAACTGCTCTAATGTTCAGAAATGTGCTGCAATGTAGATAGGGAAAAAACTACCTAACCAACAACCTAACCCAAAATCTGTAAATGGATTTTCCTATAAGAATTTATATATAACGTGGTTTCTGGATACCTACCACTGTGTTCACAAAATGCGATACATGAGCTTAATTGCAAATCTGTTTTAAAAGGTTTTGAAGAGTACAAAGCCATTCAGTTTCTAGGTAATGGTTAATTTTCAAATTGGTCCATAATGAAACTTCTCTATTCTGAGCAGCATTATGCCTTGTGTTTCTCTTTTATCTCCCAGTAAGGCATTTTCTTCTGGTGGATGAGTGACAGGTTTACAAGGGTGATCATACACAGGCAGAGAACATTGAGTCTGTAAAGAAGCAGCAAATGCAGATCCTTTAATAAAGGCTTCAGTAAAGGCTTTTTTCTTTTCACCCACTACACCTTTCAAAGCAGTAAGCTATACAGCAGCATCCATGAATACAGATTTTGACTTCCTCATATTCTGGAAAGCTTCCTGGGTTTTAGTCCACATTTATATGCCCAGAAGTCTGGAACCCAGTGCAGGCAGTATGTTTTGTATTAGCCATGTGTTATGTTAGGATTAGCTCAGTCATAAATTAGTGTTGAGGAGAAAGAAGCGGTTTAGGTTTGTGCTGAAATGAAGTATGGGAGGGTCTGTCATCTGACTACTTATTGCAAATAACCTGCAGCTGCAGGTTATTAGGGGTGGAATAAAGTAGTATTAGCTGCAGTTATAGGGGGCTCTGCTTTCTGCAAGCATTTTTGTTTTGTTTTGTTTTGTGGCAAGATTCAGTTTCTCACTGAAGGAAAGGGGTGGCAGCTCCACCATAGCTTAGTCTGTCATCAAATCATACCTTGAGTTCATTCATTTACCTTTCATTTACCCAGAGAACTCCCTGATTCCTTCCAGACTTTGTTTTGCTACCTTCTGCTTCTCTTGCAAAAGTACCCGTATAGATGTACCTGTTCTCTTGGATTTGGGCAAGTTGTACAGAGCTTGCAGCACAGAGACGTTGCTATGGAGTAAGGTATAACTCTGTGTGTAGCTTCCATGTATCTAATGTGACACTGCTGCTAAAGGATGTGTGTTGACATGGCCACCCAGCCTGCTGGCATCTCCTGACCCAGGTGCACAACCTGTGACGACTTAAAGAAAAAACACCATGGTGCAATGAGGCCACCTCACCCATCCATCTGAAAATGCTGAGCAGAATGAGGATGAGTTGCTGGTGGCCACATTGTCCTATGGATACATCTACGCTGGGGCCTCTTGGCAGCCAGTCCTGGTGAGATGTGCAATAAGGTGGCTGTATTTACTGTGCCCTCATGATGTGGGTGTATGAGTTGCCTTGAAGTGGCTGGAAAGCTCTAAATTCATATCAGCATCATCATCTCCCTTTTGTAGACATGTCTTCGAGCTTATTACAGTACTTTTTTTTGAGATCAGGGAGAGCAATGTGCGTCTCCGTGGTGTGTTGTAAGTTTACATCTGAAAAACCTTGAATCTTGGTGGAAAAGTAAATTTTAAATGCACAAAAATCTTACTGATTGTAAAACTGAGGGGAAGGTGGGAATTAATGTCTGAATTGACTCTAATTGGAGTTATTGCAACCTACAGATTTTTAATGGGTAGGAAGTAAAATGCTTGTTAATATTTATCGTATTTTTAAAGGGTAATGCCATAATTCCCCTGGGTAGCTGACTTCATTATGTGTGCCTGATCTTTAAATTGCCAAGCAGATGAGGTGAATGCAAGCTGTAGTGATAAATTGTTTGCTTGGTAGGCTCACCTTAGTGCTCTTTCTTTCAAATCTCAGGCTTTGTCAGTGTTTCTTCCAGCGTGTTTAATATTTTAAGAAGTGGTAGTTGCAACAATATGTAAAGGGAGCTGACAATAATAATCTCAAAGTACTTTCCTTTTCTTGTGAGTCCATGGGTGTTTGCTGGATGTGGAGAAGCACAATTCAAGGCTCTTTGTTAGGATAAGGCATAAAGCTGTATAGAATAATACCACCTGGGAGTATCTCTTTTCTTTAGGATCATTGCAAGCTGATATTTTATCCTACTGTGTACCTAATTGCATTAAACACGGTTGTATTCCCTTTCTTCCCCTTTAACTGTTGTTTTCTTCTTTTCTAAGCCTTCATTTTTAAATGTTTTTTGTCTGCTAATTTGCTATTTGCACTACAAGTCTTAGTTTTTTTTGTCATAGGTGAACACAATACAAAATAGATTTTTTCTGATTAACTTAATCTGACATACTAGACATACTTAAATTTTGTTCACATGAATAGGATGGCAGCTTAGCTTTTTTGCCAGATGAACATCTGAAAAGGTAATGTTTCGTGATTTAGAACTAGTGAGTATTGATAAACCCATATAAACCCAAAATAAAATTGAAAAATATTACATGAAAGAAGATTAAACCCTGCTTGAAAAAATATTTCTTAAGATTTATTTTTTTTTTCCCTTTTTGGTGTTTTTCATAGTGTCAAACTAGGTAAGTGTCTTGATTTAGTATTCTGTGTGGTTGTCAAAATAAGAAATTAATGTTTTACTGAATTGAGTTTTAGGATGATGTTATACTTACTAAATCAGTTGTTTCTTTTTATTTAGATGACTTTTTGGTGTCAGTTTTGGGAAAAAACAAGTCCAACACAGTAGTTATGTAATTTTAATTCTGGTGAGAGAGCAATTGCCTCAACTTCAGATAACTTCTGAAGGACAGTTTCGGGTAGTAGAGCAACTTAGTGATTCTATTTTGAATTGCCAGGAGCTTGAATGGATATACAATTTTTTTATTTTTACCTGTGCTATTGAGGAGAATTTTTCACGAAGAGGATGTTTGAGGCTTAATCTCTCATTAATGAAGTTTTGTGCTTCTAGCTAGCATTAGTGAAATTGTACAGGTAAATAAATCAGTGAAGCAAAATAGTACATTTTGAATTGGTTCACATTTCTACATAAATTAAACCAATAATCAGGATGGATACTGGTTTCTGGTTTATTGTTAATACCATATACAACTACAAAGTTTTTAACACGTTTGACTTTCAGGTTTGGACATTTTGTTCTTCAAGTTTTCAGATTCTGAGAAGCATTCAGGTATTTGTAGGCTTTTGAAGCTACCTCAAAAGAATAAACCCGTATGTTTGAAAGCAATCTTGTATTAAACACGATGTCAGTTTATTTTGAAAATGCTTTGGTTTATTTTAAAAAGAAGGGGATTCAGATCTTTTTTTAAAGTAGGATGAGAGGACTCCACTTGTAATTATCATACTGAGTGTTGGTGGAGGCTGAAATCTTGTTCAGATAATTATATGGCATGCTGCTCTAATGCCTGGGGTACTTTTATTTGATTGTTCAGCCAGGAGAAGATGAGCAAGCCTGTAATGGGAAAATCACTTACATGGATGGAAATTTCTGAGGTGTATATAAGATGAATTGTTGAAATATCTTTGATTAGAGAAAGGGTCCTAAGAAGGGACTTATGGGAAAGTCACTGTGAGACTAAAAGTAAGCAACGTATGGCCAGGAGCTGAAGATTCTCTCAGATTTGCAGCATTGTGAAAAGTTGCACTTAAGTTAGAGAAGGGTAAAGACTGTCTTAGGATTCTGTATTATTGTGGACATTGGTACCCAGAAAGGGCTTTTTTCCTTAGGTGTTGCCAAATTCACAGAGCAACCAAACCAAATAGGTACAACCAACTTCTGTGGTGGACAATGAAACAGGCTCCTCCGGGTGCTGGCATTTCTCGTACCTACTTTGCATCCCTGCCTCAGTGCTCAAAGGTGCTGATTTGCTGAGAGGCAGGACCTCATGTTCTTCCACCAATACAGCCTCACCTTCCCTTGTGCCCCAGGCTGAAGTGCTGTGGTGCTCACAATCTGTGCTGGAATATCAGATTTGCACTTCGTGTGAAATAACTGTATCCAAAATAATTATATGGAGAGCAGTATCCTTGGGGAGCAGGATGAGGGGGCAGACCTGCTCTGTGACCCTTCTGTGCCTACCAAGTGTGATCAAAGAGGCTGTTGAAAATTCAGTGATGTTTTTCAGAAGTGTGTTTGTATCTTTTTCCACAAGTTACTTAATGGGATTTGCCTGTTACTAGATTTTGGTTTAAGCACTTCTTCCTTGATGTTAGTCAATAAAGCATTAAGCTAATTGGCTTAAGATTTCAACCTATCTAAACCTACAATTATTCTTATAGCACTTACATATGGTTTGAGTTCACAATAGAAAGTAGTAATAATTATAAAAGTCTATCAGCCAAGAATTTAATGTAGTGGTGGCCACAAAAGCACAAATGCAGTTACTCTGATTTTTGTGCCTGTGTGCAAGGCCCCTAGATTTCTTTTCTTACCCATCTAAATAAGAGAAGTAAGCAGTTCTTCGGGGCATTACCTGGTATTAGGGCATGGATCAGGGCCACTCTGCTCAAGGAAGATCTCTCCGAGTGCTTCATCCACTACTCTCCTAAGATCTGCATGCCTCAGCAAGGTTGAGTCAAGACTTAGACTTACACTAATGTGATTGTACACTGTCAGAGCGGGCTCATACTGACTAATGTGTCAGTACTGTGCTAAAATGGACAGGGTAGATGTTTGCAAGGTGGAGCACTGTGGCTATTTCTTACCAAGCTACAAGTTGTCCTAGGATGAGTGTTTCACATCTTAGAAACTCAACTACAGACATGTACATGAGTCACCTTTAAGAAGACTTCTCATTGTCTAAAAGAAAAAGCTAATTTTATTTGAAGAAGAAATTCAGATGTGACTGATTCATCTGACCTGACATTCAGGCAGGTGTTTACAAAGCACATGGCTGATCAGAGTATTACTCAGCTGTGAAAAAAATTACCCCATTTCTTTGTAAATTCTCAGCCAAAAAATGGTCTGTTTTTGCAATAGTGTGTGCCCTGACTTCTCTATTTGGAATTAGCTTTTTCTCCCATCAGCCAACCATTTTGCTGAAAAATATATTTGCCACATTTATTCTCCAAGGTGCTGAGCGATCATGTGGCACTCTCAGAAGTGCTTCTGACATTCATATTTGTTCACAATACTGAGTATTTTTCAGCATTGAATTCTGGTTACCTTTTTTTTTTTTTTATCATCATCTTTGATGTCTGCATCTGAGTCTGCCTGCCTAATATTATTCTTTTCAGCTTCTGTACTGTAGTTTAGTGAAAGTTTGAAACATGCATGTAAAGGATTAGTCTGTTGATTCTTTCCCAGCATTCGTCAGAGCTGCCTACAATGTTCCTTTGCATGAGCTCCCTTTGCCTGAGTGACAACTGAGAAAGAAACTGTCCCATACTCTTCTTTTGCCATACAGTTGCTTATTGATTTTACAAAGATTGACATATGCAAAATAACAAGCAATATTTGTTCTAACAGAGCAGTCAGTTTCAATTTGCATTCAGACATGGTACAGGCTAATAAGAAAAGGAGGAGTTAGCTCAAAATATAATTACTTGGGTTGCGTTACACAGTTCCCCATTCCTTTGATTAGTATTTAGGGCTACATATAGAAAAAAGTATTTTAAATAATTAATAAACTGGTACATTGAGTTTCATAAGCCAACAGTAATCCTAAAACAAAGCCTAAAAGCCCTGACACTTTGAACAAAACTCAACAGCTGCCAAACCTTTCCCAAACTGAGTCTTGTTGTATGTGAAGGATTGTATTATGTAATATGCAGGTAGGAAAAATACTTATTATTTAAGACATTCAGACCTTAGTTATCAAATTGGCCTAGTGGAAACTAAACTCACTCTTCCTTCTTTCTGCCAAATGTTTCTGGCTTGAAATAGCTTTATCATCCTGCTCTTCCATGCTCTTATGGAATTAGATAGAGGATCTAGCAGTTAGGTTGAACTCTTTAATTCTGGGACAAGCAACAAAACAGATAAGCTTAACTTCAGCAGTATATATACCAAAGGAAAACTATTCATATAGACCATTTGGAAAGATTTACACAATTTAAAGAGTGAAGGAGAGCTCACTTTGAAGAAGTAATGATGCTCCTGTGGATTCTAGTATAGATCTGTGTAAAATTTTCATTTTTGTGTGGAAAGAAAAAAAAAAAACTAAATAAATAAAAAAATCAACCCATGAATCACAGAATGTCTTTGGATGGAAGAGATCTTCAAGATCTTCTAGTTCAACCTTTGGTCCAACACTGCAAGCTCATCACTAAACCATGCCCCTCAGCACCCACCATGTCCTCATGCCATTTAAATGCCTCCAGGATTGGTGAATCCACCACTGCCCTGGGAAGACCATTCCAATGTTTGATAGCCCTTTCAGTGAAGAAATGTTTCCTAATATTCAGCCTAAACCTCCCCTGGCACAGCTTGCATCCATTCCCTCTGGTCCTGTCACACATCACTAAGGAGAGAAGGCTGTCCCCCTCCTTGCTCCAACCTCCTTTCAGGTAGTTATAGAGAGCAATAAGGTCTCCCCTCAGCCTCCTCTTCTCCAGATAAACAACTTCATCTGCCTCAGCTGCTTCTCACAGGACTTGTGCTCTAGGCCCTTCATGAGCCTCGCTGCCCTTTTCTGGATACACTCCAGAACTTCTATGTCCTCCTTATAGTGAGGGACCTAAATCTGAACACGGTATTCAAGGTGTGGCCTCACCAGTTCCAAGTACAGGGAGACTATTACCTCCCTATTCCTGCTGGCCACAGTGTTCCTAATACAAGCCAGGATGCCATTGGTCTTCTTGGCCACCTGCATGTGCTGATGACTTGTATTTAGTTGACTATTAATCAATACTCCCAGGTCTTTTTCGAACTTGCAGCTTTCCAACCACCTATTCCTAAGTCTATAGCTTACCATGGGGTTGTTATGACCCAAGTGCAGGACCAGCACACTGAAGTATACTCAAAAAATGCTGAACTGTGATGCTGAAATTAAAAATAATAATAAAAAGCCAAAACCAACAAAAAAACCCCAGCAACAACAACAAAAAATTAGATAAATTTAAAAGAACATGCCTGATTTGCTTAGAAATCCTCCTGTAGAAAACTATTACCAGTATAGGATGCATTTTCCGAAGGGCAACAAGATGGGGTGCAAGCAATCCAGGCAGCTTGGAACCAATGCCAGTTATTGCTACACCCCACACATGCTAGATTGGCTTACCAAGTGTGATAGTGTCCTGGATCAGTTATGAAAAACAAGAAAGCATTTTGTTCAACTGAATGTGGCAATTCATCTGTGACAGCCTTAACTATAGGGACTGTGAAATACTGCAGTTCAAAATCAGAGGAAGTCAGGTAGCAGAGCATTGACCCTGGGCTTCAGGAGAGCAGACTTTGGCTTCTGCAGGGAAATGGAAGGTGGGGTCCCAAGGAAGGCAACTCTGAAGGGCAAAGGAGCTCAGCAGAGCTGGGAAGTCTTTAAGGACAGCATCTAAAGGTCCTTAAAGATAGCATCCTCCAAGCAAAGACTGTCCCTTCCTGATACTCAGGAAAGATAATAACTATGCCAGGAGACCAGCTTGGATAAAAAGGGAGCTCATGAATGAGCTCTAGCACATAAAGGATGTACACATCACATGGAAGCAAGGATGAGTCACAAAGGAGGAATTTGGAAGCACTACCTAGCCTTAAATGGATGGTGTTGGGAAAGCCAAAGTTGAAATGGAATTGGAAATGGTAAGGGATGCTCAGTGAAAGAAAAGTTTTCTAGTGCCACAGTAAAAGGCTAAACAAGGAAAATGTGAGCTTATTGGTTAATAGGTGATTTAGTAACAGGAGCACAGATAAGGCTGTTAGACTCAATGTTATCTTTGCTTCAGTCTTCCCTAGAAAGGTTTCCCAGGTCTCTGTGCTTAGTGGAAGGTTTGGAGGAGGAGAATGATGAGCAGTGCATGTGAACTGAGCCAGGGATCAGTTTTGAGAGCACAACCTATACAAGTCCATGGGAGCAGAGTAGCTGCATTCAGGGCTCCCTAGAGAGCTGACTGATATACTTGCAGGGGCACTCTCTATCATCTTGGAAAGTCAGTGAGATCAGGGTAGACACCCAATGAGTGGAGAAAGGCAAAGGTTGCTCCTATCTTCTTCAGAGGCAAAAAGGATGATCTGGGAATATACAGAGGTTCAGCCTTACCATGACCCCAGGGTTTTTGTAGAAGAGGTCCTCTTGCAGCACATTTCTGGGCATGTAAAGTGGTTGTGAGCAGCCAGCTTTTTTTTTTTTTTTCTTCTTTTATGAAGAAAAAAATCATGTCTGACAAACCCGACTGCTTTTTTTTTGGATAAAATTACTGGATTGGTGGACAAGAGTAGAGCAGTGAATGACATTTACCTCGACTTTAGCAAAACTTTCAACACCATCTGCCACACTGTTCTTCTGTCCAAGTTCAGACATTCCAAACTAAATCAGTGAACTACCAGATGGGTGAAGAAAACAGTTGGATGGTTAGGCTGAAGTTCAGTGATTGTACTCTATGTGGAGGTCAGTTACAAGTGCAGTACTGCAGGGGTCTGTCCTGGGTCCTATCCTATTTAATCTTTATCATTGTCACCATAAACAGAGGCCCTCAATATGCTTGAGAATAGGGCTGCCATCCAGAAGGGCCTAGACAACTAAAAGGAGTCATGAAATCCAACAAGGGCAAATGTGAAGGCCAACATTTGGGAAGGACCATCCTTCTGTAACTACACAGTCTGGGGAGTAGCTGTGCAGAGAAGAGCTGCAGGTCTTGGCAGACAGCAGGCTGGACAGAGCTAGCAGCGAGACGTGGCCACAGAGATGGCCAACTGCGTCCACAGCTGCATCAGCTGGAACACAGCCCAGGATACTGGGACAGTAGTTGTCCCCTTCTCCACACAGCACCTGAAGTCCTGAGTCTATGGCACTTACCCACTCCAGTACAAGGAATAATAATTGATAATTCAAGCCCAGCACAGGGACACCAAATTGGTCAGTGCTGCAGCAGGCTGAGGATGAAGGACTTGTTCATCCTGGGACAGAGATGGCCTCAGAGAACCTAGCATCATGCCCAAGGTGCCTGCAAGGAGGAGACTGAGAGGTCTCGACCAGGCTCTGAAGTGTACAATAAGTGAACAAGACATAGTGGCCATAGACTGGAAAATAGAAGGCTACAACCTTTTATAAAGCAGAACTTTCTCATCTCAGGAAGTCACTTGGGTGGTGGGACAGGTTGTCCATGGAGGCTATTTAGGCTTCATCCTTTGAGAGTTTCAAGATACAACAGGGTAAATCCCTGAGCAACCTGGTCTTATCTCAGCGATGACCCTCCTTTGAGCAGGAGGCTGGACTATATACCTTCTGAGGTCCCTTCCAACCTGAGTGATTCTGTGATTAAATAGAAACAAAATTATATTTAGTTTTCATGTCAGGTAATATATTAATTTTTGTGTCTTCAGACAAGACTTTTAAATTGGGAAGTGAGGTATTGAGGTATCTTAATTTGTAATGTGTGTTCTTTCCAGAGTTTTAACATCAATTTTAATAGGTACTGGGTATGCAGAGGCAGAACAGATGACAAGAGGGAGATTAATCTTCTGAGTTGGAGGTGTCTTCACTTGTTTTCAGGCAAAAGAAAGTATTTTATTTAAGAGTTGGAGCCCATACCCTTCAATTTCTTGGAGATAAACTGGTTCCAGCATGATTATTTACTGTATGTTCTATTGAGTATAGTGGTTAATGTTTCTTTGACTGATTGTTCTGACAGAAATTTCTTATGTAGTCATATAAAAATAAAAGGAAGGAGAGAGCTTGAATTAGCAGCCTGACAAATAACAAAATCATAAATCCACCAGTGGGTTGCTTTTTCTTCCCTTGAGCCTGACATTATTTTCTTCTGATTGAATTTGTATCTTCTGAAGAGTAAAGAAAAAAAATTGCATCCATGTTTTGTAAATATAAGAATCTGTGAAGCTATTGGCTCTATTCTGAAACTTGAATTCAAGCACGTGGTTGGTTAGTCATACAAATATTCCTCAGGTAAGCCAGTATCCTATTCTTAGGTGTCAGGTTTTTATAACTGCCTGTAATATGATGAACAACTAAGATATTTTGAGCTGATGTGAATATTAGAGTCATAATTATAACTAGCCTGGTTGTGTGGTTCCTTTCTGGTTAGTGTTTCCAATCTACACTTACTTAAGTGCTCTGAAAGCACAGTCTGTTCTTTGCATAGGAAAATGCTATCAAAAATACGGGGCAATTTCATGTTGAATATAAGTTATCATATTGAATATTCCATTTCTCCTGACTCTCCATTAAAACAGATAAAATCTAAAAAGACCAAGGGCCTAACCTGGTGTATTTGTTACTGCCTGAGATCTGCCCACAGCTCTTCCTTGAGGCATGCAGGAAGATTTGACAAGCAAACCTTGCCAGATGGCTAATGCTTGAAGGGAATGTTTTGCTACAAACATTGCAAAGTACAGAAATGTTAAAGCATAGCAGAATTCTACAGGCAGAGGACTTCACTGTACTTTGAAGTACATGCTCATGTATTTCACCTTCTGGAGTGGGGGCACAGGGCTGAATTGGCTTTTCAAATACCATAGGCATATCTAGCATTAGCACGCACATTTGTGGTGTTGACTGAATAAAAAAGTGAACAAAAATTATGTAGGTGCGTGCTGTAGGAAATTAAGGTGCCTCCAATCTGCAGGTTCCTCACTGTATTATAGATGTATGACGCTTTGGACAGGGAGGAAGAATGTCTATAAAGGGAAGGAAAATTTGGCAAAGCTGTTAATCTTGAGTTGTCACCATGCGGCATTCCCTGTGAGAGTGGACAGGAGCTTGCTCAAGGTAAATGCCAGCTGGTGGCAGTTGAGAGAGCAGTTTGTTGTACCTCCTTTGTCCCCATCTCTGCCCTTGATTACAGCTGGTGAGCAAAAAAGTATCAGTCATGAAGGCAGCTGCTCCAGCCACGTAAGAGACTTTTGAGTAGAAGAAATTATATTTGATGCATTGGTTGTTTTGGATGTGTCACCAACATAAACTTTTTGCAGTAACAAGGCTGCCGTCCACAAGGAGTATAATATTCTGTGAAATAGTTGTCCTTCGACAAGCACTAAAAGCTTCTTCTATACAGATGAATGTGCAGAAAATAGATTCATGTCAGTATTGTGTATTTGTAATTTGTCTTTTAGAAATTGTGTTTCAGGATGAATAAACTGAAAAATATTAGTTCCATATGTAATATGTATGTGTTGTTAGTTTGCTATATCTTGTATTATCAGTTGTCTTAGATTTTACATGCTTGTGAGGAAAAGAGCCTTATTTTAAAATGTAAGGATCAAGCCCTTAGTTGTATTTCCAGAATATGATCCATAAAGTCTACAAGTGTATGCAACTGGTGCATACATCCATGTTTTACGTTGTCAAAGTCCAGCATCACATTTTGCATGGTTTTTGACAAGGTGGAGGAATTGTAAGGATTCCTACAACTACCCAGGTCCATGGTTCTTGAGAGAACTCTTACCCAACCTGATGTATAACGTTGTGATCTGAGGTGATGTTGGTATCTCTCACAAATTTGCAAACTTCTACATTCACTTGCTCTTTTCTCTTCTTTCCAACTGCCTTCTGTCATAGTTATTAAAATCTTAACTATCATAGGTCTCTTGGAAAAAAGAAACCTCAGCAAACTGCAGAGGAGTTTTACTGTTGTAACCTATGGAGCATTTCTTCCCTTGGTGATGCTGAGCTGCTTGAGAAGTCCAGAATTTGCTTTCTTTACTCTAGGAGAATGATTAGCTTAGCCACTAAGTGTGGCGTTGTCCATCGTCTTTGGACAGCAGCACATTTGGATCTGTAAATGGATGTTAGAAGATACTGTGTTGGCTCTGAATCACACTTGAAATGCATGAATATTCAATGTTAATTTGAGAGGTGAATGCCATGAAGTTACAGAATAATGTGCCTAAAGTTACTGTTTGGAAAATCAAATTCAAACCATATTCACTTAAATGCTAAAATAGTTTTTCTGCTATACTTGCAAAAGCTATGAACCTCTTTATTCATGTGAAAACCCCTTTTTTTTAAACATGAAGTAAAATCTAATATTAGTAGTCTGTGAGGACCACATGTGCCATGTTTCAAATTGTAGCAGTTATTCCTGTAGTCTTTCCCTAAGGAAAAAAAAAAAAGGATAAAAATATCCACCTAAGAACATTATTCTTCACTCTTTGGCTTTTGAAGGCAAGGGAAAATATACTGTAAGATTACCTACAGTGCTACCAATTAGTGCCTGGTAAAACACTGCATAGGGGAAATTATTTGCAGTATGAGGGGGCCAAATACTTGTTCAGAACATATTGATAAATAATGTACCTCAGCAGCTTCCTGTGGTGTTTAATCTTAACAGTTTCAAAATGTTTTCCATAACTGTATGAATAAACCACCCATTATACACAGTAAAGTGTATTTCATTATTTTCTTCCCAGCATTTTATATGATTGATCATGTAGCATGCCTCACCTCTAGAAGAGAAGAAATGAAAAGCTAGCAATGCATGCCAATCACTCTTCCTTCAGAGGTGGAAAGATCCATTTAAGCTGCACAAGCTTAAAAACCCCTGTAAGTCCATTCTGAAACCAGAACTGTATGAGGTTTCTGTAACTCCATATTGAAGGTGCTTCTGTATTTCAAAGACAGCCTCAGCTGAGGCCCCAGGGAGGCACCCAGAGTCCCATGGGCACCCAATAGGGTCTCAAAGAATACTCACTGGAGTCACAAGTGTTTCAGGTGGAATCTTTATATACAAGGCATTCAGTCAATTGCAAAAGATCATTTAAATGAAACCAGCATTGCAAAGCACATTTAAATTTATTTTTTTCTTGAAGCAGTTAGGATGGCTTGTGTCATGTAAATAATGCTTTTTTAAAAAAATTCATTTTAAGAAATCAAGTAGAGATTTTTGTTGTGGTTTGGTTTGATTTGGTTTTATGTTGGAAAATTCTATTTTGAGTGGTTTACAACTCTGCCAAATTTAAACATAAGAGTGAAACTACTGGTGCTGAGTGTTTACCTCAGAATGGTTTGCTTAGTGATTACTATCTTGTCTTTTATTTTTTTTAAGCCTCAAAAGAAATGTGCTGAAGTCATGCACTACTGAGGAATTTCCATTTGTATGTACTCTGGCAGGTCTTTGATGATCCATAGCTGAGTATGACTCATCTTAGATTTGAAATGGACAAGCATAGCCTCTTTTTTTTTTTTTTTTTTTTTTTTTTTTTTTTTTTTTTTTTTTTTTCTTTTCTTTTCTTCCTTCTAAGCAACCACTCTCGTGTATGGAAATGAAAGTGCAATTAATGACTGAAACATTTTGCCTGTACATAAGAGATTGAATTAAGATTTTATAGATAAATTTCCTTATTGAATACTCTGACTTTCAAACACTTGTTATTGCAAATTTAGCATATTCTGATATAGTGATTTGCAGTGTTAATTTTAGGTAAGTGGTTTGAGATGATCATTTGTTTGTCCCTGTAGGTTGGTCATATGTATAGTGCAGGCTGAAGGCACATAAAACCAGATCTCCCTCTAGAGACAACTTTGTTTTGTTCCCTTCTTGAACTTTAAGGAAAACAACGTGAAGGCTTGGAGAAAACCTGACCTCTTTCTGTAACAATTCCATACCAGCAATGGCAAGCCTGGAGACAAGTGATTTCCATGAGATTTTTTGGAAAGGAAAGCAGATTTGGTTTGACTTTTGCCCTTTTCTGCTGAAAGTTGATTTGAAAGCCTGAATCTTCAATACCACTTGAGTATGGAGCTCCAAAACAAGCACATTTGGAAAGGCATACTGGTTACAATAGCTGGCTTTGCTGGCTACAAATTGCCCATCAGCACAGGCACCTTAATTAGAATTCCTCTTCACTGTATTGTTCATTGTGTATATTAAAGGATGTGACTATTTTGAAATGTGTGAATATTTTGTAATGGACCTAAGGAGAACTGAACAAAGCAAAGTTGGAAATGAAATACCAATCCAGAAACCAGTGACACTCAGACATGTATGTACACTTGCAGTCCAGAAGGCCCACTGTATCCTTGGCGGTGTCAAAAGAAACATGGCCAGCAGGTTGAGGGAGATGATTCTACTGCTCTGCCCTGCTTTGGTGACACCCTGTGTGGATTACTGTGTCCACCACTGGAGCTACCATCACAAGAAATACATGAACCTGTTGGAGCAGGCCCAAAGGAGGGCCATAAAAATGATTAAAGGGCTGGAACACCTCTCCTATGAAGAAAGGCTGAGAGAGTTGGGTTGTTCAGCCCAGAGAAGAAAAGGCTCCATGGAGACTTTATTGCAGCCTTCCAGTACTGAAAGGGTGCCTGTACAAAAGAACAAAAGATGGGGACTGGTTTTTTTAAGCAGGGCCTGTTGCAACAGGAAAAGGGATAATGGTTTTAAACTAAAAGAAGATAGATTTAGACCAGATATAATGAAGAAAATTTTTACCATGAGGGTAGTGAGACATTAGAACATGTTGACCAAGAGGTGGTAGATGGCCCATACCTGGAAACATTCAAGGTCAGGTTGGAGGGGCTCTGAGCAACCTGATATAATTAAAAATGTCCCTGCTCACTGCACAGGGGCTGGACTAGATGACCTTTAAAGGTCTATCCAAACCCAAACCATTCTAGGATATCTCAAAAGAGAAGGTAGCATGGGGTTTCAAGCCCCACTCCAACAAAACAGTGGATGTGTGAGATTTTGCTAAGATGAACAACCTTTTTAGTGGACAAGTAGTAGAAGAGCATCTTCTCTGAATTTACTGTAATGGTGGGAAGGCTTATGTAGTGTCAGATGTTACTTCACTGCCCTGGTACTTTCACCTGCTAGAACAGGTAATTCTGAAATCCATATGTTTGTTTGGTGTTACTAATATTTGTTTAACACTTCTTTTACACAGAGGAAAAAGCAGAGTTACATTGTGTTTCTAGAGATAATCCCAGGAATTTAAAGATGCCTAATGTTTCTCTCTCACTGTGGATGATGAATTCAGAGATCATTTGCAGTTTTGAGTAACTGGGAGAACATCTGTAACATCATTTTAGTGGATGCCAGGTCCCTAGCACCAGCTGCTTTGCTCTACAGATCTGTTCCTATTGCAGTAGGCCACATACTAATATAGATGCCAGGGGGTACTGTGGGCTGAGTTGTTCATGTTAGTAAAACTCATTTGGGTGGGATGGATGGGAGGGAGGAGAACGGCTAAAGACAAGCAATGGGAACATTAAACAGAAATGGAGCCTTTCATTTTTGCAGCATTTGTTCATTTTTGTTTTGCCTTTTTAACTTCCCATTTTTTCTAGAAAGTGTCTGGATTTATTTTGTTCTGGTTTTATTTTGGGGCTTTTTGTTTGTTGTCGTTGGTTGGTTGGGTTTTTTTAACAAGGAAAAATCCTTCTTGACTGCCTTTTACTAATTTAGAACTAATGACCATTCTCTTAGGTACTAGCAAAGGGATGGAGGGGAAAAAGTTAGTTGAGATGGACTGCTGCTTTAAAGGTTTTTTTCTTAAGACAAAATGTACTAGAAAAAAGAAACAAAAATAGAAAAAGCCATTCTTGTCTCAGGTGCTGGAAAGACGTAGGCAGAACACATGGTCTCATCAGCTGCTCTGCAATGTGGTAAACCTGTAGCAGGATTGAGCTGTTGAGAATATTACCGAGTTACCTCATTTGTCACAAGTTCACAGAAATGTTGCCTTGTGAAAAAGATGGCCTTGCATGTCAAAGTCCTCTCAGAGAGGAGAGAAATATGGAACAGTGGAAAAGAGACATCTCCCAGGACTTGCTCAATGTTTAGACAGATGTGCTGGGCATGGTAGTAAAATCTGCATCCACCTGTCTGCTGGGTCTTGTTGGGACAACATTCAAAAAGTAAGTTTCCTCACTGTCCTGAAGGGTCTGTGGCTCTGGGGAATGATGAGAGATAGACCACTGAAGTTGGTTCATCCTCTGAGTCCACTTGCTTCCACTGGTTTGCTTTCCAACAAAAGTCTTCTCCCACCCCTCCTCTTACTTCCCAAATAGATACATTAGTCTAAAATAAGATACAATTTATTTCTCATTCTTTTGAATCCTTTTTTATCATTGCTTTGTTCACCTGGCACAATTTCTATTCCTTCTGTCAAAGGTATTAAATTTTTTTTTTTTTTTCAGATTAAATCTGACATCCTGCTCTTCTTCTGAGCATTAATCCAGTAACATTAGGATGTTTGGATGTGCTATGGATCTTCACATTTTTCAAGAGTGCAATCTGAAAAATACATACACTTATAAACAGTAATGTGGTGGTGCTTGTATTGTCTAGCTGTATCATAAAGTTCTGGTTGTCAGTCTTCTGAAATCATGATGCAGTGCAGCCTCACTGCCCTGTGGTACCCAGCCAGTGCCTGAGCTGTGCAAATGCCACAAGTGGTCGCCCACATCTACTGGGGTGGGAGAATTGCTCACATGAGCAATCAGGAGCTGATCTGTGGGCTGCTGCTTCTGTTTGGAGACTTTGGCTGGGAGGAGACAAGATTTTACATAGATGTGCTTCATTCCCAATAAAGAGTGGGTGAGACTCAGGCAGGCAAAAAAACTGTGATTCAATGAACCTTCTGAACAAAGAGAGGACAGAAAGAGAGTGACAAGCAAGGGTGCTTGGAGAATACATCAGTGTATACCATTTTAAAAATTATACTAGTGGTGCACTTGAAATAACTTTTTTTTGAAGCAATTACAGTTCTTCATATCAAAATACCCAAATGTTGTAATGAAAATGTGTTACTTAGTGCATTGTCTTTTTTTTTTTTCCTGTGATTTCCTTTATTTGCTAGATAATGGATTGATCCAAACATCATAAGAAAAACTACAAATTAAAAAAGACCTTATTAATAGGTATATTGAACTATTTTTCAGAATTTGAGCTTACTATTTTCTCTGGTGCAGCCAATTCAATATTTGGAAGCCTGAAAGACTAGGGGAAGAAAAGAGCAAAAAGAGAAATTAGATAGTGATAGCTTGGTCTGAGACAACAGACAATGTAGAGTTTTATGGCTAAGTTAGTCAGGGTTTTGGCATGGACTGAAGAGCCATGCTCATGAATTTCAGTGCAGCATCAAACTGTCAGAGGGCATGCTCGCTGGGGCAGAGATTAGCAGCCCTTTATTTGTGCTTTGCTGAACCTGTTCTAGATATTATCCCTGGACAGACAAGGGCTCTATTCTGCAGCAGTGAGGCCCCAGCTGACAGGATGCTGACACTGTGGCACCGCTGCTTGATTACCCTTGCAGCACTGGCACAGTCCAGGGAGTGCTGATAAGAGTTGAGCCTGGATTTCATTTCCAGGTCTTGGGAGTACAATGTGGGTAAAAAAGAAAATTGTCTCTTTCTCTGGCCAGGCTTGTAGCCCTCACCTAATAGCACTATATGTATTCTATTTCAGTGATGTGAATACATTTGTCACTCACCAAGTTTACATTCCATGATGAAAAATTCACTTTAGAACAGTGATTTAGGAGGTAGTTTTATAGAACTCATATGTAGGAATCAAGATTGATATTAGTGTGTCCACGCCTAAGATTGCTTTATATTTGTACAAGTTTAGTAGGCATTTTAAAAATAATTTAATACATACAAATTATTTATTCATTTTTTCTATTCTAGACAAAAGTGTCCTGAGCTTTCCTCCAAGCTCTCTGAAAACAGTAAAGACAGAAAGTACACATCATGAAAGAAAACTAAGAGGTCAGATGAAACATTAAAATATTCCCTTGTAGGCAATATCCCACTATTCATGGGTATAGCTGGTAAAGAAAATTGCCACATATGCTTCAACATGTAAATAAATAAACATAACAATAAAAGGCAACCAGATGAAGTAGGTGGTGTATTTTCATGTCAAGTTATATGATGCACAAATATGTTGGGAACGTGGAAGCCTTCATCTGCTTTCTCATATTTATGGCAACAGGTTACTTTCAGCTGGCGCAACTGATCAGTGAAGCTACTGTTTTCATGAGTTGCTTTAAAAGTTTCTTCCATTTTTGTAGGCTTCTGCTTTTGAAATATATATATATGTAACTGGTATAATACATTACATCTTAACTGAAAAGTCTGTTTGCAGCATTCGTACAAAGCACTACAGAAATCCCAGGGCAGCCTACCATTTACAGAGGAGAAAGGGGACAAAGTTTATAGGTGCGCTAAACAAATTGAGAAAATCCTGAGTTGAGTCCAGGGTTTTGCATTCATGAAATTAAGGTTTGTATTCTTGAAACGGTTTCTGATAAAAAGCTTCATTTTAATTTGAAAATAAATGTAAACTGTAATTATAAGGACAGCATCAAATTCCACTACGTCTGTGCTGCTGAGTATTATTTTGTGCGTTTAGAAAGCCTTTCAACGAGGTTTCTGAAGATGTTAGTCCGTGCTGGGAGTCCACCCTCCTATGAGCATTTTGGAAGAAAACTTTTTTAAAATTGTTGAGAAACACACTGCTATTGCAGTTAGAGCATCGCATGTAGCATCTCTACTGTAAATGTAAACCTTGATGACCCATTTGCAGAATCTTTATGAGCTTAGCAACCTGTACTTCATGGCCTTTTTGTCTGCATTCGGTAATGCTTTCTATTTTCATCAGAACGGTTTTGGTGGCAGACTCCACACTTGGACTTGGGATGTCAAACTCTTTTGTCAAGGCATCATGTTCTCACATTTGAAGTAGAGCTTTGGTGCAAGCATTGCAAAAAACACGTTAGGAAGCTGATTTGGGTATTTGCTATTCAGGGCATGAAAGAGTTGGAAAGAAGTTTCTTCAGAGCAGAGAGAAACAAAGTCTGTGACAAAGGTTCGGAGGAGAAAAATGTTAGGAGCAGCCTGGCCTGAAGGCTGTTTGGTGGCTGTTTTCAAGGCAAAATCCTGAGTGCTTAGGCAAGGGTGAACTGAATTACCATGCTACCACAGAAATAGCCTGGGAAGCACACTGTTCATGTGGGAAGAACCCAATGGAAGTCTGCCTAAATCTCTGATTAGACAGGTAGTCTAGTTGTGGGTAGCTATTGTTTCTGATGCACAGGAAGTCCCCAACCTTCTGTGTCAATAAGGGCTTGGATGTCTCCACATGAGATTCAGTAGCTGTTGGTTGGGTTGAGCATCAGCAGAGTTGACCATTGGTGCAGATACAGTAATTATGCAGCAATGTTCAGCGGTGTACATTCCTGATGAGCCATGTGCAAACTGGGTAAACATGGGTAATGTTCAGGGCCACAGCTGAACTTCCTCACTGAAAGTAGTGTAGTTTGAAGGAAAGCCGAAGGGTAAAATATCTACATTCCCAATGACTTCTCCTTGGCCAGCTGCATTCCAGTCATTGAATACTCCTCTAAATGCACCCACAGAGCTACTGATTTTGTTGAGAGTTTTGTATTTGAGCATTATATGGCTATAATAACTTTTTGTTCTAGACTCAACAAAAAATTATCAAAGTATGGGACACTTAAAAACAGTGTGTATGTGTGTGTAAGAGGAGGGACAAGGATTTTGCCTCTATTTTATTTTTCTCATATTAATTTTTAAGATTACTTTTTACATTTCTAAGAGGTGTATCGTGTTCCAGTACATTCTGTTGCTCTTCTTTCTGTTCATTTTATCGATACTCATACAGGTCTCCTAAACTTGGGTTCTGCTTCAGTGAAAGGTGATACCATTTGCAGAAACAGATTCCAAACTCAACTTTCCTGGTTGCTGCAGTCCCTTTGGGGCTCCATCATGTTACCTCTGTCTGTAGGAGGCTAAACGTATAGGTTGCTTGTTCCCTCTTGACTGGTTGTCTTAGGGAATCCAGTACCTTACAGCACTCCCTAGTGCAAGCATTGTGACTTGAACAAATCTCCAGCTTCAGGAAGGAACATAGCTGTCCTCAGTTGTCTCACAAAGAGCAGAACTGGTTCTGCTTTTAATTTCTTCATTTTGTTAGCTTATTTTAGAACATCTCAGAAATACGCACTTCTGCTGTGGTTTATAGACATGTCTACTCATGCTTTTGTATTTTTCCATGGAACCCGATTCCTGTTTTCAGAGGGAGTAGGGATCTCACAGGACAATCCAAACCTGAAGCAAAAGCCAGCTACTGTCACTGACACCTCTTCAGTGCTACATAAGGCAAGTAGAGTACAGTGCTTGAGAGTAGTGCAAAGAAGGCATTTTTTTCATTTGGAAAGTGCAGAAACTAATGAGGCACTGCTTCTAAATAGAGACTTTTCCCAGAGGAAACTACCAGGACAACTAGCTGATGTTTGTAATTTTGTACACCTCATTTAAACTAATCTTTATCTTGATTTTGAAAGGCCAGGAGGAAGAGGACAAAATTATGCTGATTGAAAGCAAAGTTTTGGTTTTGACATTTTTTTTGTTTGTTTGTTTCTTTTGCATTGCCCATAGTCATGTCATTAACATTTCACACAATGTCTTTGCTTCTCTGGCAAAGAGTATTGCAAAACACCTATCTTCAAATGTATCAATAATGTCAGTGGAGAGTTCCAGTAAAAGACAATTGTGAGAGTAAGAGTGAATTTGATCTTGTTGAGGGAGGGAATCACAACCCCTTGCCAGTGAAGAACCGGAGATGAAGGTAAGTTTGTGAAACTCCAAGCTTTCTAAGAAATAATACAACAGTGTTGATTAACTTTAAACATCACCCTTTAGTAGTGAACCCCAGACAACTAGTTATGAAAGATAAGCCACTTTAATAAGTATCTTGTAATATTTTTGAAAAAGTTTTTGATAGCCTCATGTGGAAAACAGTCAAATTAGAGGAAATGTGAATTGAAAGGAAAAATTCAAATAAGAAATGGATGAAGGATATGGTGACATGTTGGGACTCAGGAGAATGTTTCTAAGAGTTGGTGAAATGCAGACATAAATATACAAGTAAATAAAACAACTTAGATTAAAAGAAAGGAATTTATTAATTGCCATAGTTTTTGCAAAATAGAAGGAATCTGGAATAGATGGTCAGAAAGGCACTGAGATTTTTGCTTCAGGTTTTTGGGCATATAATAATTCTACTTCTCAGAAAAGTCTTATTCTTTACTATATTAATTATTTTTGTAATTTATTTTTAAGTAAGAAAAAATGGCATCTAAAAAGTCAAAGTACTATGCTTGGTTTGCTTTTTGTAGATAGCATTACCTTTTTTTGTTACCCAGCAGCCTTGTTTGGGGTTTTTTTCTATACTATAGTCCATAAACAAAACATTTTCTTTGTCTTCCTCCACCACAAATTAATATTTTCTTTCCAGTCACTTAATTTGTGATTAAGAATTCCTTCAAATTTAACACTATTTGTTTAATTTATTCCTTTCTAATACAAAATCAGAAGTAAAGAAGCAAATGGAATACTAATTCTCAAGATGGATAAAGGAATATTATTTAAAAGTCATTATCATATCCATTTGAGTCTTCTAGAGTTATTGAAAGGTTACATTCTACATTACATAATAGAATGTACATTCTGCATAGTACATGCATACTCTCACAATTGAATGAGTACTATGTATATGAATTTAATTTTTGGTATGTGATTAGATGTTTCTCAATTTAAACCTGAAATTCATTCTTTTCCTCAACGGAGATCTCTGCAGCATGGAGGACCTTGTACGCTGCTCTGTTTTTCTTCTCTGGGTTAGGAGGGAAATGTAAATGTCTTCAAAAGGGTTGAAGTGTATCAGTAATCGGATTAACATTGTGCCTTTTGGTAAGACAGTAATTTGCTTAAGTTTTTGTCATGTGTTTCTCATCTATGTATAGCTAATGCTCTCTTCCAAATAATTTTGAAAACATTTTTGCTGCCTTGATAGGGTGAAAGATTCTTATTTTGCAAGCTGAAATAAATTGACCAAGTCACAATCTTCCTTCAGAAAAAAACATTCTAAAAATCTTGAGACATTTGCTAAGATTTTCAATTGTTGTATAGCTGAAGTCCAAAAGAAACAGTGGAATAACAGTGATGAAAGGCTGATATTAAATGAACAGGAAGCAAGTGTCTTTCTAAGGTGTGTAAATGAATAAAATGGATTTACTCAGTGGTTTCTACTGAACATGGTTTGGCTTGCTTTTACTTTGTCCTTTTTCCTTCTCTGCAAATTGACTTAAAATCTTACCTGATAGAATTAATTCTTCCATCTGCAATATTAGTCTTATTTTCCAGGATTACAAACCAACCTAAAACCTAGTGGAATCAGTGAACTGAAGAACACTCTCTTCAATATCATAACTCTTTCTGAAAATATCCAAAGGCATTTTTAGCTGATAAACTGTCAGTTTGCTTAAAGTAGGCATTGTATTGTTTTGGAGTAACTCTCTGAAGTGAATATTTCTGAACTTATCAGGGTTCTGAAAATATTTCCAGTACATCTTGTCTAAGACTGAATTATAGTCAGCTCCAGGCAAAGAACAGGCAATGCTTACATGTTTTCTGAAGCAGACCAAATGTGAAATTAACTCTCAGGTCCAAAAACTTGTGCCAAGTTTCTGGCTATTGTATTGTACCAGTGGAGGTATGCTCTCTTCAGTCATCACTCTATGCCAGCCCTTGAACAGTTCTTCATAAGGTAGAAATTAATTTCTGAACGATAATCCTGTAGCCCATATAATTCAATAGGAAAGGCTTCCTGTCCTAAGACATGTGTCTTCATGTTTTTGGATAGCTCTTCTCCCTGTCAAAACCTCCTGAATATGCCCTTTTTGTGGAATTTTTTTTTTTTTTCCTCTTTGCCTCTTTTCTGTTAGATTTCACTGCATTATTCACCTGTGTTATTTAATGAAAGAAATAAGCATTTAAATATTTATATTAGGTAATTTTCAAATCAGATGCAGAAATCATGTGTTATTGAAGAATGTTAACTTTTGACTCCTTAATAGTTTACAGTTTTCACAGCTTCTCTAAAAATTAAAATTCAGAAACAAGAAAGGATGCTTTATGACTGATTAATTTCTTGATTCTCTTAGAGTGTGATGCATGGATTGCTCATCAATTTTAGAGGGTAATGTATCATGCCACTTATAAATAACTCATTATCTTCTCTATGCAAATACATGTATCAGAAATACAACAGTTGAATGCATGCAAGATTTATATTTCCCTGGGGAAAAGTAAAACTTCAGACTCATTATAGCATCCCTAGGCCCTCTTGGCTGGCATACCTAGCATCACCTGGCTTGCTGAGAGCCTTTTCTGTGTTCAGGGCAGCAGTAAATGCATCCTAATCAGGGTGTTAGGCTAGTGCTCAGCTTGGTCAGGGGCAAATCAGTGTTTTTCCATTCTTTGTGAGAATTTCTCCCTTTGCTCCCTTTTACCATATAAGATAGAAGCAGAAGTAATACATGAGGAAAAAGTAATGCTTTTTTTTACCCATGTTGAAGTAGTTGATGAAGGACTGTATCCCATGGGAGGGATTCCATCCCTGAGCAAGGAAAGACTGTGAATAGGACTGTGAGGAGGAAGGTGTGGAAGAGACAATGGGTAACAAACTGTCTCCCATTCCCTGTTCCTCTGTGCCACTTGGAGAGGAGGTAGAGAAGTCTGGAATGAAGTTAAACCTGGGAAGAAGGGAGGGGTGCAGGAAAGGGTTTTTAGATTTGCTCTTATTTCTCATTATTTTACTCTGCTTAATTGGCAATAAATTAAATTAATTGTCCTGAGTCAAGTCTGTTTCGCCCAACTGGAGTGATCTCACTGTATTTATTTTGACACACAAGATTTTTTTTCTTTTTTTTTTTTTCTCCCATCCTGTTAATGGAGGGGAATGATAGAGCAGCTTTTGGTGTGGGCACCTGTCAGCCAGCCAAGGTCAACCCACCACACCATGAAAAACATACGACCTGGAAATACGGAGCATGTAGAACTATGAAGATGATTAAGGGACTGGAACATTTCTCTTATGAGGAAAGGCTGAGAAACCTGGGATTATTTTGCCTGGAAAAGAGAAGACTGAGAGGGAATCTTATGAATGTTTACAAATATCTGAAGGGTGGGTGTCAAGTAGAAGAGGCCAGTCTCTTTTCAGGTGTGCCCTGTGATAGCACAAGAGGTAATGGTAGCAAGTGAAACACAGGAAGTTCCACCTCAACATGAGGAAAAACTTCTTCACTGTGAGAGTGACAGAGCCTGGAACAGGCTGCCCAGAGAGGTTGTGGAGTCTCCTTCTCAAGAGACTTTCAAGATCTGCCTGACTCTGCTCCTGTGTGGCTGCCCTAGGTGTTCCTGCTCTGGCAGGGGGGTTGGACTCAATGATCTCCAGAGGTCCCTTCCAACCCCTACCATTCTATGTAGGAGATAGGGATATAATAACTCTAAAATCATGAATGCCCTGGAAAAAAGAGGGTAGTGTTTACTGCCTCTTCCAATTTACAAACTAGGCGCATCAAATTAATCTGTGAGAACCCCATTACAAACAGACAAAAGTGAGAGTTCTTTGTGCAGTGGGAATCAGAACCAAGGATCTTTCTGATAGGAAATGCTGTGAATGATAAAAGTTTACATGGACTAAAGGAAGGAATGAGCAATTACTTGGAAGAAGTATCTTTTGGGAGTTAGCAAACACAGAAACCACAACAGGCTGTGGAAATCAGCTGGGTGTAAAACATCTGGAAACTAGATCAGGGGAAGTGTCATAAGTGTTCAAGGTAAGGTTGTGGAGGGGGCTTTGAGCAATCTGATCTAGTGAAAGCTGTCCCTGCCCATGATAATTGGGTTGGACTAGATGATCTACGAGGTCACATGAACCCTTGGACTTGCCCAGTACTGATATTTTTATGAGAAAATACCTAGTGTTAGACAAGATGGATCTTGCTCAGATTTCTGGGAGGTAAGAAAAAAAAGTTCAATTAATGTATTTCAGGTGCAGGAAGGGACATAAATGTTCCTTCTGGAAAATGCATTGTCTCTAATATCACCTTTGTCCATACAAGCGGGAATCTGGCTACAAATGGTGAGCAACTTAGTAATTTTGAAAGCACTGTTCTGGAAAGACTATGAAAGCATTGAGTAATAGTACCTTTCAACATATGGAGAACAGAAAGTACAACACAAAATTATCTCTAGGTAATTTCTAGTAAACTTTCTTCAAAGATCAGGTCATTTAGGTAAAGCTGCACCAAAATCCAAACAGAGCAAGCAGTTTAGAGACAGAGACTTTCATATGTGAATGGAAACACATTAAAATTGCCTAAGAGACTGAGAGTAACTTGTTTTCAGACAGGTAATTTCAGGTTGGTTATTACAGTATTTTTATTTTGTGTTTTTGAGCGATAACATATTTTGTCTTGGAAAAAGACATCAAAAACTGAGAAGTGTTTGTTGTTTTTTTTTTTTAACCTGTTATATTCAGTCTCCCATTGAATTAATAATCCAAAATTAGTGTCTAAATGATTGTGCTGTGAGACAAGTGGCGGGATGAAATTCTTAAACCACAGTCTAAATTATTATTTCAAGTTTTAAGAAATAGATTAGCCATGTTCTTACTGATGAAGATAAAACAATATCTGTGTTACTTAAAAAACTAGGGTTCTTGCATCAAGTTTTGTGAATTTTCCTTATCTAGAATCATAGAATCATTTAGGTTGGAAAAATCATGACCCTTAAAATC
Organism: Megaceryle maxima; assembly: GCA_024605025.1. Classification (NCBI taxonomy): domain Eukaryota; kingdom Metazoa; phylum Chordata; class Aves; order Coraciiformes; family Cerylidae; genus Megaceryle; species Megaceryle maxima. The sequence continues at coordinate 26,393 of JANHGN010007346.1, read as the reverse complement.
ATTTAGGTTGGAAAAGACACTTAAAATCATTCAGTCCAACTGTAAACCTAACACTGCTAAGTGCACTACTAAACTATGTCTCTAAGTGCCACATCTACACAACTTTTTAATATCTCCAGGAATGGTGACTCCACCACATCCCTGGGCAGCCTGTTACAACGCTTGACAAACCTTTTGGTGAAGAAATTTTTCCTAATCTCCAATCTAAACCTCTTCTGGTGCAACTTGAGGCCATTTCCTCTTGACATATCACTGACACCATCACCCACCTCCCTACAACCTCCTTTCAGGTAATTGTAAAGAGCAAGGTCTCCTATGAGTGTCTTTTTCTCCAGACTAATTAACTGCAGTACCTTCAGCCACTCCTCATAAGACGTTCTCTAGACCCTTCACCAGCTTCATTGCTCTTCTTTGGATGTGCAAATCTACTTATCTAGCCAAACTCAATTTATATTTACCATTTTCAATTATTTTGGCAGGTATTTAGGGAGAGGTTATTCACCACTGCTGGTAACTACCAATTTAATCCTTAATTTCTCTTAGAACTGCTTACTGAATGCCAGAGGGCTTTTGCAGTTTATTTTCAGTCACCTTTAAGGAACTGCAAAATATGATACAGAAGTCAGAGTTCTCCTTTCCTGAGTCCCCAAAAATAAGGATTTGAGCATGGAAATCTGCCCAGTTTCTTTTACAGTGAACAATTAAAAAAAAAAAAAAAATTGCTTTATTCTTTTCAATCTTGTACTCTCTCAGGTTTCTCCCATGTACTTTGATTATCAGTTCTCCTTATAGACATTGCTTCTTGATATGTTTGAAGAAAGATTTTTTTTTTATTTAGTTTTAATTCCTTTTGCCAGTTGCTCTTCAAACCCTCCTAGTTAAGTTTTTACATTTATTCTGTCAGAGTTCATGATAATTTCCTTTTCCTTAGGCTTGACACATCCTCAGCCTTCTGACAGATTCTGTCTTGTTTCTAATAACCTCCCTTACCTGCTGTTTAATCCTCATAACTTTTTTTTTTTAAAGTATTTTCAGAATGGGTAGAAATCTGTGGTATGCATTTGTCAGTGCTGCTCCTTCAATAACCTCCACACTGTCTGTAAGGTTTTAATTCTCTTATCTGCTCATTTTAAATTTGTTTCTTCATCTTTGTCTTTTGTTGTTTCTGGAGGGATACAGAGTTTATCTAGGTTCACATGAGCCAAGCCATGTGTGATAGTAAAGACAGGGTTGAGGGAGGTCACTGTGTGGACTGCCTTCACATCTGCTTCAAGATCTACTCATCTGTGCCCTTGTAAAAATGTGATCTCTGGGTTATGTACCAGTATGAATCTTCATATGGGTAATTGAAGGCTCTTACTATTCTCATGTTGCCTGCCCTTTCTGCTTTCAGTCTCTCGTGGAATAGTGCTCAGTGCTGCCATCTTATCTGGGTGTTTGGTAATCTACTATGTTTTTCCTATTTAGGCCTTGATTTTTGGTCCCTAAGGACATTGAGGCACTTGATCAGGTGGGTAGGTTGTCAGTTTTGATTCTTACCAAATTGGCCTTCTCTGGTGCAGTGACTATTGAGAGGGTGAATGTAGACATGAGAACATGTGGCAGGAAGGGAACAGCAACAAACTTCATGGAAAGGGGTTTTTGCTGCAGGGATTCACTCTGGTGTTCCCATGGTCAGAGGGGAGGCTCTTCTGAAGAACAATTAATCCTACCTTCTTTGGAATAAGACAAACCAGTTTATTCTTAAAGTTAGATTGGCTGCTTTTAAGTTATTTTTCCAATTACAAAATACACATTTGATGTCTCGCTGATAACTATTTTAGTGCCTAAATTGTGTCTTCAGGGAAATACAAGCCTGTGATGTACCGTGATTGGTTTACCCATCTTCCTCCTGCTGAAATGGTACAATTAAATCTTTTAAGTGTTGAGGACAGAGCTCCTTAGTGGGGAGGGCAGCAGAAAAAGGATACATTGGTTCTTGTGCTTGGTCCAAGGACCTATTTTTATATTAAACATCTAATGGGTAAGTGAAATTCTTGGCATAGAGGCTGTTTGCAATTAAAGTATCTTTATTCCTCAACTCTCTTAGTCTTGGCCCAATTGTGCTTAAGTATGGAAGCACATTTCCAGACACCTGAGGGATTTTGAAGTCCAGATTTTGAGAGTTAAAAACTTTACTATTTTCAGGCAGGTTGGATGACTTATTTGCATGAAGAGAGGATAAACAAGGATTGGGGAAAAAAAGGGAGAGTTCTATTTTTATGCCTGATGCATAAAAAAAGAACTTAATCTCCCTTAAGTAGCTCAGAAGAGGTACATACCAGTTACATTGATTCAGCAGTGGAAATAACTTGGTTTGCATAACATATAAAGCTTAATAATTTTGTGATTGATCTGAGACTATTTCTATGAGACAGCAAGCTTTACAGCTCCAGTTGTAAAGGTGTAGGCACCAAACCGTCTCTGGTTTGAAGGTGAGGAAAGCTGTGGCCGCCCATGACACCCAGTGAACTGCCTATAAATATATAGATGGTTTCAGCAGCTGCTGTGACTTACCAAAATTAAAATTAACTTTCTTATGCATTGAAAGATAAAGATAAAAATACAAATTATTGGTGAATGCCCCAAATAATGAATGTCTTTACAAGTTTTGGTCAATTTCAAATTTAGTAGACGTGATAGAGTTGCAGTATTACTGCCTGAATTCTTTTATGCTAGGCTAGGTTGCTCCTTGTGGGCTTCCTAAGTACAGAGTGTGCTGTTTTGTTCTGGATCGTTTTTATGACCATACTCAGAGGAAGTATATAATGGGTGACAATTCGCAGATTTGAAGTCAGTTTTCAGTGTATATGGCTCTGAGGATTGCATTTCATAAGCAACATCAAAGTGATTTTAATGATTACCTCTTTTTTAATAAAAAAAAAAGTAAAATCTTTTATAGTACTTCAACTTAGAAAAAATATTTACCTTCCATTGATATGTGGTTCCTGTTTAATAACCCAGTGAAGCTGCTTAAACTGACAACTCCTACTTCAGCCGGAATTATTCCTTATCTGAAGTCTCATATATCTAAGCATTTATATTCTTTTGTTCCATTTCATATCATGTAGATTTTCATACTGTAATGTCTGAGCAGCTTTCTGAAGCACAAAAAGTAATGTGACTGACATCCATCATATCTATTCTTGCATCTATTCCCTATAGGAAAAATGAGAATAGCGGAGATGCTTTGAGTATATAAATGAATTCAAGGCTGAAAATAACTTTTACGTGTAGATGCCCTTTGGTTATTCAGGAAATACATTCCAAACACTTAGCCTCAGAGAAAATGATGTCTCTAGTGCAGATGAGCTTCACCCTCACTGTAGAAAACTTGAGCATGTCAGAGAAACAATGCTGTTGGCAATATTGCTAACGTTGGCCTTTCAGTTAACCTTAGCTGAAACAATGACGCACTTAAAGATAATAGCTGAGACCTTGGGCAAGAGTCAATACTGTACAGAGAGCCAGTTCAGGAAGCAGAGGACAGATTTGCTACCCTAACAGTAGACAACATTGTTTGAAGGAGATGCTACAGCACTTTGAACTTCCTAGTGTTTTCTAAGCGCTGAAGGCTACAAAACTAAATATGCTCTGTTACCTTGTTCAGCTCTGAACACTTCATGAGATAATATGATCACTGCTCATCGGCATGAAATGGAGGACTTCATGTCACTGAAGAAAAGCAATCCAGCTGACAGGCTGATGTCACTAGTTGTGGGTGCCTTTAGCAAAAAAGATTATTTCAGGCTGGCTTTTAGGTCCATCCTGATAGAATACCGTCTCTAATGCCATACTCTGGCTAAATAGAAATGCTAACCAGCTAAGAAACAAGACCTAACTTTTTCCAGCTAGAGGGATTGTTTATTCTGGTATAGACATCTCACAGGAGCCTAGCCATTCAAGCTATCATAAGAATTAGTCTAACACCTTTCCAATCCTCTTGTTGATCTAAATAAATAAATAACATAAATATCCAGGATCTCTCCATGACAAATTTTGCTCCAAACCTGTGTACCTATTATTTTTTAACTCTGTAGGAGTCGCTTTTCTGTAACTGTGGCTGGAATTTGGCCCTTAATAGTGACTGTGTCTTCACTCTTTGTAATGTAGGTCAAGAGAATAAATTAAATGATGACATTGTGCTGCTTACCGTGGTATCCCCCAGGAGTTTGTGTGGTCCCTACTGATTGCCTTGAATCATTAATCAAAGGGTAACTGCACAGCACAGCCCACAATATATTCTCAGCAGGCACATGCATTGATGATGCCGCACCAAGAAAAAAGACTTAATTGCATCGACAGTACATTTTTTTCCACAGTTTAGAGTGTTTATCAAAATTGTGCTTGTAGCATCTAAAAATACTGTCATTAATGCAGCTTTTGGCCTCTTCACACACTGTTTTCTTTATAGTTTCTTCTGTTAAAGAAGACAGCTGTTTGCTAGGAAAACAAATTCATCTCTTCTCCTTCTCTCTCTCGCCTCCTGTTTTGTATTTGAGTGCATCAGTAGGAGGCTCACAGTTTGTTGTAAATGTTCATTCACAGTTTCTGCAGATTCCTGCATTCATATTCACAAAGGCAGAATATTTCAAGATGTCCTTCATATCAAGTTGCTGTTACTTCACATCAGACATGCAGAATACAAAATACAGATTTCAGGAGCTTTGCTTCCCAAGGCAAAACAATGATCTTTAAAGGAACAAAAACTACTGTCCTTAAGGAGAGTGTGACCATTTGGGCCAGCCATTTCTTCATTCTTAAACTATTTGCTTTCATTGCTGATCTAAATGTGGCTTTTGGGTATTAATATGCAAAGTATATTAGACAATAAGGAAAGCAGACCACCTTCGATGAGATAAAGCATCTGCAAGAGAAGGTGAGGGAGATGCCAGTGAGTCGTTTTGTGACACTACTAGGCAGTTGGACCTTGGCTCCTGGGCAGACCAGGACAGTTCTTTTACTTTTGCTATTAAATACTCAGGCTGCAAGAGCAGGAAAGGACACAAAAGTGTGCCACATGGTTTGGGCTACCACTGTGGACTGTTGCTCCTGTGCTGGGCAGGCTGTGTGTATGTGGGGACATGCAAGCCCATAGGAAACCCAACCTGCTTAGTGGTGAGCAGGCTGAAAGTAAGGGAGCAGTACATACCCTCCTGTGCAGAGAGCTACAGGAGCAAATGGAATTTGTAATGGAATAATGGAAAAATATCTGATGTAGGGTAAAGAAGGGGGGGGGGGGAATCTGTTTGAACATCAAGAAAAGGAAGTTTAACATCTGTTTTGCTCACACCTTTACAGAAAAATGGTATTATCATGACTCATTTTCATCATCCATCTGCTACCAATAACTATTGTAAAGTGCTTTGTTCCTTCAGATATCCACACCAGGTTTTAAAGTGTTCCAGTTCCTACATATTGCCTTGTAAATCTTGCATTACAGTGAAGAGGGCTATGTATGTAGCAGAGCTATGTAAGGCTGCAATTTCATTGAAATTACTATTATTACCTGCAAGGGTAAAGCTCAGGTCGTGCAGTATATGAAATCATAAGGTTAAATAATGGATTTTGCCATATTGTTACACTGGACTTTATACTTCTGCTGCTCATGTAGGACTTGCAGTTCTATTAAAACAGGAGCCTATTGAAAAATCTTTATCATTGTTTGGCATTAAAGCCTGCACTGTGTGCACACAGTCTGATGGCTCAAGATCGCAGAGGAGGTGGAAGTATCTTGAGTTCCTCAAATGCTTCCTGCTTTGTGAATGAAGATATTTGGAGCTAATGTGCCATTACATTGCTAGTTTGCAGTGAATGTGAGAAGGGGATCCACGATAGTTAAAATGGTGCCTTTTGTCAGTATCAGAGCTGGAATCGGGTAAGATACTGGTCCTGCAGTGGAGCCTGCACACACTTAAGCCTATGACCACCACAAGAAAAATTATACAAATTAACCAGGAACACATACAGAACACTATATAAGGAAATTAAATATAATTATATAATATATATCACAACAGTTAACACAGAAAATTAATTTAAATCAAAT